>CANYCX011001305.1:0-12336 GCA_948193385.1 Breynia disticha f. nivosa | reverse complement strand
TATTGCCGCACCCCGTAACTAATCCAACAAATCATCAATCCTAGGCAACGGGTATTTGTTCTTGATTGTTACCCGATTTAGCTGGCGATAATCAATGCACACTCGCATACTCCCGTCCTTCTTTTTCACGAACAAAACAGGTGCTTCCCACGGTGATATGCTCGGTCGGATAAATCCCTTATCCAGCAATTCCTCCAATTGCTTTTTTAACTCCTTCAACTCGGCTGGAGCCATACGATAGGGCGCAATTGAAATTGGAGTTGTTCCCGGTATTGGCGCAATATCAAAATCCACTCCCAACTAGGAGGCAATCCAAGAACTTCTTCTGGAAACACGTCTGGGTCTTCACACACAACAGGTACCTCAGACACCCCGTGACTAGGCTACATAGTATCTGTCACACTAACCAGATACACCTCGCACCCTTCTTTCATCAAACTCACTACCTGAACCGCCAAAATCAAGCAAGCAGGTATCACCCTTCTCTCTCCTACAAATAATACCTCCCTTTGACCATCAACTTCAATCACAACTTCTTTGGCAAAACAATCCAAAACAGCCCTATGCCTCGACAACCAATCCATTCCCAAAATCAACCCAAAATTTTCAAATCAGATTACCACCAAATTCACACAAAATTCATGCTCACCTATTCGTATAGGGCAAGATCTAACTATTTTCTTTGCCCAAAATATCTCTCCAGATGGCATAAATACCTCTATCACATAAACTAACGGCTCTACCCCCATATTATATGTCTTTGCATGATCATAGTTAATGAATGAGCATGATGCACCCGAATCAATAAGCATATGAATAGGTAAGCCTGAAATTTAAATCGTACCAGATATGACATTGGGGTCCTCCACCGCCTTAGCTTTAGAAATGGCATACACTCGTGCCTGAGGTGCTGCAGTGGCTGGAGGCTGCTGAACACGGGAACCTCGGGCCTGAGATCCCACTCTCCCTGAATATGATCCTCTCCCCCGACTACCAGCAACACTTTTTGGATTCTCCCCCACACTGCTCTAGGAACTCCTAGCCCTAGCTTCATCATTTCTCTTCTGATAGCAGTCTTTAGCTATGTGGCCCTTCTTGTGACAGCAGTAGCAGGTGATATCAGTATCTCTCCTGCCCTCAAACTTGCTCCTCTCCATCAATCTAGAGAATGATTTCCCTTTGGAGGTCGCTCCTCTACTGCTGCCAAACTTTCTAAATTTTTTCACTCCAGACTTTTGGGTGCTAGCTTCTTTACCACCACTAGAGCTTTCAACATGTATATCCTTCTTAGGCTCAGGGGGCTTCTCAGCGTTTATAGGCTTCTCTGCCTATAATGCAGCTGTGAGCAGAGCAGAGTATGTAGGGGTTGGACTGCCACCAACCTGCTTATCTCAGTTCTTAGCCCCATCTCAAACCTATTCCTTTTCTCCTCATCGGTGGCCACCTCATCTGGCGCGCATCGGGATAGACAGGTGAATTTGACCACATATTCAACCACTGAAAGATCACCTTGCACCAGGTTTAGAAACTCCACCTTCTTCTCTCTCCGGTACACCAGTGGGGTGTACTTGTCAGCGAACACTTTTTGGAATTCCTCCCACGTCATAGTGAGAGGCTCAACTAAGCTCCTGGGACCATCTCCCACCAATTCACGGCTTCACCCTCCAGCAAGGATGTAGCGTAGAGAACTTTCTGTACTGAAGTACATTGCATTATCCTCAGAACCCTTTCTGTATCCCACATCCAATCATCAAAAACAGTGGAATCCGTGGTACCAGCAAATGGTTTGCCACCAAGCTTCCAGATCTGCTCATAATTCTTGTCTATAGTAACCCCCTGAGCTCAGGGTAACTTCTCTCGCACAGTAGCTCCATTAGGTCTAAAAGTCGCTGTACTTCTGGAGCCTGTGCCTAAACTGGTGCGTGAGGTTCAGCTGGTGCTTGCTCACTTTCTATCGGGGCATTTACATTCCCCTGAACAACCTCGAGAGAACCGGCTGCTTCGTGTACACTCTCATCATGTCCTTCCTCCATTCTAATTCAAAGAAAAAGAAATAAGATTTCTTCTATTTAAACTTCATATAAATCTTTTGTACATGACCAGTTGCAACATTCTAGCATGCATGCTCATTAAAACCAATTTAGAAAAATCAATTTACAACTCATGATGTCAGGAACCCAAGTTTTAAACAAACCTAGGCTCTGATACCACTAAATGTGACCCCCAAATTCAAACATCACTCACGTATAAACTTCCCTCCTGCAAGTGATACTTGAACCTGGAAATCAAGTATTTGATTTTTTATAATGAAATAAATATTTGAGAGATAAGAATTGAAGGACATAAAATAACAAACTCATTTTCATAAACATTATATAAGGTTTACAAAGCATATTTTTCATCCAAAATAAATTTACAAAAGGGTTCCAGGTTATGAAGGAAATAAAAATCCAAATGATTCTATTTTCAATAATAACCTGGCAAAATTAAAAGTAACTGAATGTATGCATTATCATGTACATATACTCAAACCCAAACCCTAGTCCAAATAAGTTCACAGCACACCTCGGTCCGTCTCTATGAAATCTCTAAAATCCGAGCAATGCGCACCGTCCCGACCAAAATGGAAACTTCTCAAATTCCTGCCGAGCGTTGCAGGCAATAATTGCGTGAGTTATAAACTCAGTAAGTAACATAACCATAATTGGTCAACTTTAGTTAATATCAAACAATTCAAAATCATTTACACAATCCATATCATCACTCATCACGTTTTCATTCTTTTCAACATTTATACCCAATTAAATTTGAGTTGATTTAGGAAACAAATGACGAAAACAATGAGTTTTTGCCCAATCTGGCCACCTACACGGTTTTATCAGGATTACACGGTTTTGTCCGTGTAATTTATGCCTTGTCCGTGTAGTACGCCAGTGGTGGTACACGGACTCAGTCAATTACACGGTCATATCCGTGTACTTTAAGCCTTGTCCGTGTATCACGCCAGTGGTGGTACGCGGACGCTAACTAAGTACACGGGCAAGTCCGTGTACTTTTGTTCTTGTCCGTGTAGGTCTCAAACACTCTTTTAACCTTCCAATATTCAACCTAAATCACATTAAACACATATACATTCAACCCATAAAATTTTCAATTCAAGTTTATCATAAAAACCATCCAAATCATAGTTACCATCAACATAACACATCCAAACATAATTGACAATGTTCAGTGCAACTTTATATTTACAAACATGCATATCACAATTGAATGTCATGCTTGGAGTGATATCTATTCCAACACCACCATCAATCCATACCAAAACATATAACACATTTCACCAAAATCACCATCATAAATAAAGTTGCCAAATTACATTTACCATTAACAAAGTCATCTCAATAGATTCAATAACATTCCAAATTGCATCAATTTAGTAATGCTTTTACATAAAGTGACCTGTAACCATGTAAATGTGATTTGTCATGAATGCATGTTCACTAACACATTGACTAGTATGATAATTCATACTTCAACTCTAATTTCCTCACTAGACTTACACTTAGCCAATTTATAAGATGTTTGCAAACGGGCCTTGTTGGCCAAGAGTATAGGTTATAAGATAATGGATCCAGTTATAATATTGCACACAAAGTGCCTCAATTTGCACAGAAAGTGCCTATAATTGGCACACTCTCACACCTGTATGTGTCGAGAGTTTATCCACACGTGCGCGGTATAGTATGTTTTATATACTATCTGTTTAATCGTTTATTGTTCACACAGAACCATAACCACTCCTTCTCTTTCATTTACTCACAAAGAGTCCATATATTTATGCTCACAAAGCCCTAGACATCTTATTTACTTCTAGGGAGTTTGCATAATCATGAATGCCATCTGCATGCTTATGCAACCAAACATGCATTCATAATTTGTTGATACTAATCAACTAAACTCAAATCAATCAATAGTTCATGAAGCACAATTTCCACAACATAAATACACATAAACATAATGTCATCGATCCCATTTACTTTCAATCAATATTCCAACACAACAATGCATCCTCATATACCACATCAACAAACCACATAAATCAAAGATTTTTACATATCAACAATCATCAATTATACTCAATTACACCAAACACACCAGATTCACAAACTCAACATTTTTAAAACACAGCATTTTCATACACAATACTAACAAGCAACAAAAGTCGCACTCGTGTTACTTACCTCTTAAAAGCTCGCCTAATTCCTCGTCTAGGAACCTCCTTCTCCCTGTTTAGGTCCTCCTAAACACAATTAGGGATTATGTTAATTACATATACATGACTACCATTTTACTAAACGATAAATGTATGATGATATAACATATATATGTACATATGTATTATGTTTCTTTATTACTTTCTCTCTCTCATTTATTAATTCCATCTACCCTTCACCTAACCTTCATCTTCCATCATTACTAACCATTCTCAATTTACTTATTAACTTCACTTATATATATTTTTACGAATTCAACTATCCAACATATAATCTAACTCCGATTCCTTCCAATTTCCTTCTCGTATTCCTAAACCATTTTCTTTACTCATTCAATAATGCTTCTACATTAAAGACCCAATCAAATTGGCAATAAATTAAACCTTATTAGTGCCCATAGAAACTAACCCTAACAACCATACTTCCAATCAAACCTAGGGTTACAAATTCCAAATTCGTCACTTTAACCCTTCCCACTTAAAACATCAATTTCAACTACCGAAACCCTGAGTTAACACCAAAATAAGGTACTAATGGTTACTACACATCTTAACCTTTCCAACAAGCCCTATTTAACTCAATTCAGAGCTAAAATGAATGAAATAACACTTCGGAAAGTCGTACCCTCATAAAAAACGTGATTCAAAGATTTTGGTTTAAGAAAACTTACCGATTCAAGATCTCCACTCGATCCAGCAACTTCCAAACACCAAGACTCGATGAGTTCTAGGTTCGTTTAGGGTTTTTCAAAACTTGGCTCGGGTTTTGTGAAAGAAAGAACGTGTATGAAGGTGATTGTAGAGAGAGATAGAGACATATGGGTTTACATAGTTTTGGGTTGGGCAATTTTACCCTCGGCTCTACACGTTACCTTCTTTTCGATTTGTCTCTCTCTTGATTGACTTAACTTAACCCGATTTTAACTCCACATCATATCCTACACTCTCCACCAATTATTAATTAAACCTTTTCGAAAAAAAATTTCTCACATAAATTATTAAATATTCAATTAAAATTTAAAAATAACGAAGAATGGAGGGCGTTACACTTACGCTTAGGAGGTATTAAATGTAAAGTGTAAATGTTCTATATCAACTTGAATTAAAGAATGTTTCTAAGCCTAAAATTTTAATGATAAGAAAGAAAAATGAAATGCTCATATGTGTATTTTGTTCTTAAGAACATTGAAGTTTGATATGATTATTGCTTGATTTGCGTATTCTGAGCATGATTGAGATGAGATATTAGGATATTGAGATGACATGATGAGATTATTCTAGCATGATGTTCGTATTAATTTTATGAACTTGCTTGATTGATTTGGTATGGTCTTTGGCTATATGCCCATTTGTTGATATGCTTAATATCATGTTGATAAGCATGTGCTTGCTTTGTGAGATTATAAGCATTGATTTCTTTATTGGCATTGTTTAGCATACTTGATATGAGATTGAGTTTATGGTCATTTGAATGCATTGTTCATTCATTGTGTTGCTTGATTTTGTGACACTGGGCCTATATCCTAGGCTGAGCGTGAGGATTATTCTGAGAGAGATCTCAATGTCAGTTTGGGACCGATGATATTTTGAGATGGGCTCGATGTTGTACTGAGTATGATGCCGATCTGTGACCGAGGGAAAATGAAAAGAAAAAGAAAAAAGAAAGAAAAACCCAGGGCATATCACATGTTATTGCACTAACATTCATATGCATTTTATTCACATTCATAATTAGCATGATTGAGGAATGCTTTGTGATTTATGAATGCTTTTGTGATTATGAAAATATGATTGACGATGATGGTATACATATGTGTTTATGAGGTATTATGTTATGGTACTTATGTTTATGCTTATTATGCATATGATGCAAACAAGTATGCTATATTTGTTTTTTTAATGTTAAAACACTATATCTGTGGTTAATGCAAGATGCTGGTTATGTCTGAATGACATGTGAACTTGTTTGCTTAAACTTGATTGTGAACCGAAACATAGGGATGAAAACAGAATGCCAGCACGCCCATCGTGCTGACCGTCACGTCCCCGTGCTGGATATTAATCTGGATGAATGTTACGAGCACAACTCATGCTCAAATTAAGAACGACCAGTACCAACTGGGAAATCAGTGATGAGCACACCCTCGTGTTCATCGAGCACGCCCCGTGCTAACTGTAGTTTCCCCTGCACTTCATTTTAACAATAATTTGTTTATCACTTACTGAGTATATTTTATATACTCACCCTATATGTTGTTTTAATATGGTGCAGGTCTAGTGGGATTTCACAAGGAGGATTCGAGTACGGATTTAACAAACGTGGATGGTTTTGTATATACGATTTCAAATGAGTTAATTGGTTAAACTTTGAAATTGTAATGGAACAGGTAAATATTTTTATCATTGATAAGTTGTTGAATTTTCAACCATAAACATATAATATCCATATTTTGAAAGATATTTGAAGATAATTGGGAATAAATGGTTTTAAATTTGAGTGCCACACGTTACATCCTTTATGACTTATTCACTTTCATTTTCACTTACTTATATCTCATACAATCACCAAACATGCAATTCAATCGTTCCAAGCATTCTATTTTTTTCAAAATTCTTGTTTAATCACGTGCAAGACCTCATTTCAGTTTAACCCTAAATTACCAAAACCTTTTTTATATAATAAATCCAATATTCAACGTGTAGTGAGTCATGCAACGGGGTTTGCATTGACTTGGAGATCTCTAATAGGTCAAGTGCAGTTTCATTTTCTTATTCCATCTTATAGTTTGAAAATAAAACCCATAATTTAGAATTCAAATCATGCAAGTGTAGTGAAAATGATGCAGTTTTCCATAAGAAATATTATCTCCTCTATGATACCACTAAATGTGAAGCTTAAATTTGCTTTACAATTCATTTCAATTAATAATAATAATATAAAATCATAGTAATTTTTTGCAAATTTGTTATAAAACAAAATCAAATAAAATACGATTCCAAAATTACACATAGTAAATCAAACTTGGTGTTGAGGATTTAAAATCATGCATATAAGTAAGAAATAAGAGTCATTCAAAAGTTGAGTGATTAAAATACTTTACAACCAATGAAATCCTGTCATATATAAAAATTTATAAAAATTATTTTAAACTTTAGGATGGACACACATTTTTATTTTCAAATGCTAACATCAAACTATAAAAATAACACTAATGACCTTTAGTTCGAGATCCTTCAACTACCATCTCACTGCCCTGGAACCAACATAATACATTTACTATTTGGCTAGTCTAGAACTCAGTAAGTATACCTATTACTACACTTACCTAGTTATGTATAGTATATGTATGCATTCATTAATCGTTAAGTACATTATGCATTTAAGGCATTTTGTCTTGATACTCTACTCCTTTACTGTCCCATTATCTTTGTTTCATTGTATTACCTGCCTTAATTCATATTAGTTTATGCTTGATTTCATTTTATACATTCTTATATCTAACATGGACAGGAACATGGTCATGACTCCAATGTTTTTTACCCCTAAATTTTTAGTTTAACCCTTCACAGGTCGTGTAATAAATCATTATCGATATATTAATCTACTGTTAACCAACACGACCCGTGGAAGGTGCTACAACCCCATGTTGGTTCACTGTCAATTTTAATTTCCCCTAAGCACGCCCGTATAGCAGACCTCGACCACTCTGCTTGTCCACTGTCTCAATTAAGTGTGCTAACGCCTATGTAGCAAAACACGACCCCATGTCACCCTCCTAAATTCTTATATTCACTTAACCATTTCTCAATCAACTCAATAAACATACAATTTCCAACTTATTCAGAACATAATACTTCACTCATCTTGAACATGTTAATTTCCATTTATTTTTCATCAATTCGTAACTCACAAAATCATGGTGCTATTATAATTTATCAATTCCATTCTAACATTAGCTTAATCATAATATAAGAACAATTACACGAATCAATCATTCTATTCATAAAATTCATTTATCATAACACACATACATTCCATATTATAATTCCATTATCATATGTTATCAAAAATCACTTCATTTCATCTGTCCATATTCAATTCATAATAAATATTCAAAATCATAAACATGAAAATTATATGCCATGTTTATGAGCTATAATTTTTTAAAATGTATTCAATGCATGTATATCATAACTCTCATCATTATTGAGCTCTCGCTCATTTGGTCTTTATAAGAAATCCTTCTTTTCATATTCAAAAGAGCTTTTTCTCTTACGAGCTTGTCTCTCTTTTTCTCAATTCACTAGAGCTCTTGCCTTTTATGGGAAATCCCATTTTCTTATTCAAATGAGCTTTTGCTCTTATGGGCTTATCTCCTTTTTTATCATTCACAAACATAGTATCAATTATGTCCCAATGTTATGCTAATGCGAATCATTTTTCCAATTCTGCACATCATAACTTCAATTGATTTCTCATAAATTCCATTCAATATGGGACGCTAAATTTTTATCTCCTTTTTATTTTAAAGTGTACAAAATTCAGTATAATGTTTTTGCAAATTCAGAAGAATAGCATTCATATATAAGAGGAAAATAAATCTTGAGAACCAACCAACCTATATGTATACATTTGGACAAGTATCTATAATGCTCAGCCAAAATATGTATTTTTTAAAAAATTTTACACGATGAAAGATGATTTCACGAATAGGGCTTATAAAATTTATGTTTGTTTACAAAATAAAATTTTGGAAGTGTTTGAACCGAAACGGTGAGTAAACTCTATAGATCCTCATCCGTGTCGTATGAGACCTAAAAAATTGGTCTCTTGTAGTTGTGTGGAGTCCTATACACATAGTTTATCAATCTATACAATTGGAAAACATCCACATACATAAACAAAGAGTATTAAAACTTAATGAGTGCATACCCCCATGCCACTATACAAATCAATGTGTTCATTGTAATCGTACATTCAATCACACACACAACTTTGGCTTGTTTCCATATCTTATTTACTAAATTTCATGTAATTTAATCATATTAATTCTAAATCTACATTAGTTTTTTCATGAAAAAATTTCCATTAGAGACTCCTTTCAATTAACCACACCAAGTAGTAGACATGTCCGTTAATTTTGAGACTAAAAAAATCTCGATAAACACACTTTTTTTAATAGGCACAGTTTGGTGCACAATTTTCCTAAATTGTGCCCGAACCTATGCACCTATTATGCAAAATATGAACCTAATTATTTGTTTGGTGCTCATTCTATTCTGGGCAGAATGAGGTAAATAGTTTGGTACACGGTTTGTGCAACCTGTGCACCTACGCATTTGCATTTCAGTTCCAACTCTAAATGTTACATGGGCTAGCAAATGGTTTGGGTAACCCATTTTACAACCCATGAACACTCATTTTTTTTATAAACATTGATTTTCAATTAAGAAAGTTTAATTCTCATGCTAATATTCATCACACATCATTCCAACAATATTTATCAGGTACATCTCACATGAAACCATCCATTAAAACTAAAATTGTGTACCAAACAGTTCACCTCTTGATCATACATCGAATTCCTAAGCATATAGATACAATATAATTCTTCCTATTTCAATTTCACAATGCCAACATCATACATACACACATTTTCATTAGTATTATAAGTACAAATGTGTATGAATGGTAGTGATACATGTTCATGGACATTATGGAAAATTCTCATTTGGCGTCCTTATACATCCTTTTTTTTAATTCTTTATACTCACATATCTTTTTCTCGGGTCCTTATGTCTGCATTTTCAATTCTTTGGGTCCTTATACCATCATTTCATTCATGACATCCTTATACACCATATAAACACTTACCCCATCCTTATACGGGCTCTACGTGCCTCTTTGTCCTTATATGAGCTCCATATGCAAAATGTTGTATGATGTCATGCGAGTGAATGCATTTTAAACGATAACACAATTCAATCAATACTAAAATATAACATCCTTAAATGTTCACATAAATTTTAATATGGTGTCCTCATCCCAAACATGTCTTCTTCACTCTCTCTCCCTCTTTACCACTTTCTCACTCCAAAGGTTCCACCTTTTCCCCTCTAACAAATCCTTCACCTAACCCATTTCATTTCTAAGCCTAACTATCTATGCACACTTTCAAAGCACCATAATACCAACCCTTCACACCTTCTATACCATTGTTTTATTTGATAAGTTCATAAATTATTAGGAAAGCTCAACATTCTTACCTTTTTCCTCTCTTCTTAAGTGTAAGATGTTTTTCTCAAAGTGGGTTTTTGAGTTCTTTAAGAGGAAGACAATTGAAAAGTAGTGGAAAGTGTTTGGGGTTGGTTTTGGGCGTGTAAAAGAGTTATTTGGGGTGAGGGTAAATGTTTAGGTTTTAGAATGAGTTTTAAATTTGCTTCTAATGCTTTTTTGCAACATAAACAGGTTAACCAAACGTTTGGCTATTTTACCCCTTTCAAAAAGGTCTCGACACATCCTTTTTGTCGTTGTCTCCTTAACAGCATATCAAGATAGCCTAGTGAAATTTTGCTCATACTCTGCCATGGATGAGCCCCCTTGCTTAAGTTTTAAGAACTCCACTTATTTATTGTGAATGCAAATTTACGGCATGTATTTTTTATGAATTCTCTCTAGAAATCTTCCTAACTCAAGGTTGTGGGAACCTCCAGACTACCTATGATAGTCTCCAACCATTACCAAGAATCTTTCTCTAGTAATGATATTATAAAATTTAGCCATTGCTCGAGTGTACAATCTATACGGCTCAGTATCTTCTCAATAGTTTTCAACTAATCCACTACAATTGTTGAATCAGTGATGCCAATAAATGCGATTGTCTCTTAATGGAGAATTGTTTCAAAGTTCTTGTCAACTTCCTCCCTAGGCTCAGGTTAAGGGTGGTCTTATTGTTGTGCTTACATGATAAGGACAACTTGAGTAGCAGCTTGAGCTATCTGAGTAGCAGTAGCCTAAGTGGCTTATTGTAACAATTTTATGAATTGAGTGAACATGGGATAAGGGCATGTTCTAAGAGTTTGTAGGATGGGACTCAGTCGGGTTGGAAGCGTGCTCATCTTTTAGATCCATCCTGTAGGGTAGAGGAAATAAACAAAAATTTTAGTAAAATGCCTCAAAATATGCAACAATTTTTGAAATTTTCATGCAAATATTGAGAGGGATTTACTCCCCGCTATAATACCACTAAATGTGACACTCAATTTCTATCTCCTTTTTATTTTAAAGTTGACAAAATTCAGCTTAAGTTTTTGCAAATTTAAAAGAATAGCTGTAACGACCTAAAATTTCACTACATAAAAATTTTAAATAATATATGTAAGAAATTAAGCATAACTTTTTTGCGAATTATAAAAAACAATAATTCAGTGGAGGATATGAGAATTAGTTATAAATAATTAATAAGTTAGAAAAGATAGTAATTGAGGTTGTTTAGATGAGCTGAAATGTAACGCCCTCCATTTTTCGTTATTTTTAGATTTTAATTGAATATTTAATAAATATATGTGAGAAAAATTTTCACAAGAAGTTTTAATTAATAATTGGTGGAGAGTGTAGGATATATTGTGGAGTTAAAATCGGGTGAGGTTATGTCAATCGGAGAGAGAAAAATCGAAAAGAAGGTAACGTTCAGAACCGAGGGTAAAATTGTCCAATCCGAAAATATATATAAGCTTATATGTTCCAATCTCTCTCTACACTCACCTTCATACACGTTACTCTATCCATAAACCTGAACCGATTTCCAAAAACCCTAAACGAACCTAAACCTCATCGAGTCTTGGTGTTTGGAAGTTGCTGGATCGAGTTGAGATTTTGAATCGGTGAGTTTTCTCGAACCAAAATCCTTAAATTGAAGGGTTTCCTATGTGTTTAAAACTTTTTGGCAGCAGAATAAACATGTAAAACACATAAGAACAAACCAAGATCAACATAAGAACATCTCAAACCATGCCATATACAATCGGTTGACATAATGGTAACATAAAAACCAAAACTTTAT
>CANYCX011000822.1:0-29947 GCA_948193385.1 Breynia disticha f. nivosa | reverse complement strand
TTTTTTTAAGCTCCTAGATGTTTCCCACAAGATCCTTACTCCAGAAAGTTGCCAAGAAGAAGATGATTTTCAGTTGTTGGTGAAGAAATTTCAATGAAGAAGAAGAAGAAATTGGATGAAAGAAAATGAAAGAGAGAAGGAGGAGTATGGAGGAAAGAGAAACATAGAATCTGAAAATGGGGAAAAGTTTGTCGTGTGTGAGGCTTGGTCAAATGAGAAAGTTTAAGTTTTAAATCGTATTGGGTATACCTTGCTTCGTAATTTATTTAATTCCAACTCAAAATTAAAATCTGATTTCAAAATTATTGACAATCATTTCCTAAATATAATTGTCATAAACTCCCCTTTATTTAATTCTTAACAATTTTCCATTTTTATTATCGCGAAAAATTTATACGTATTTTTCACGTATTTATACGTATTTTTTACTGTTTTTATACGTATTTTTACTGTATTTTTCTTAAATTTTGGGATGTTACAGATTATTTTGCTCGAAAGTAACACATTCAAAATACTTGATATTTTTCTATTAATTACGATTTTAAATGTGATCTTTAGGGGAAATTTAGCTAAGATGCGCTCGTAATACACATCTATGGTATGAAAAATACGGTCATATTACGCTTGCATCAAGTCTCATTTGTAAACAATAAATCACATATTATAACCACATTTAACATCATTCCTTTCATGTCATCGCTCATCATTTATTTTCTTCATGTATCATTTATCTTTATTTCATCATTTATCATCACATATACTTTATGCTTCCATTTACTTTGCACATAAACTTTTCTTTTCTGTCATTAATATGAATGCAACATTTTACCTCATTCATCATGTCGAATATAAATATTCATCACATAAAATACTTTGTCTATAGGGATCATGGAAATAGTGAAACTCTTGAACACCCCATAAATAACTCACATTCTAACATTTCAAACATTCATATATCTCATCATTTAACATATCATCTCAAACAACAACAATTCTTATTTCTTGATTATCTTTTCTTTAGGTGTTCACACATCTAGTAATATAAAAGTGAGTCTAGATTACTCACCAGTCAGCCTGATATACTCAGAGTTCCCTAAATCCCATTCCTGATACCATTGTCTAGATAATCATCATATATCAAAGAATAATATCTGTGATTCAATATTATCCTTAATATGATTATATATCATGTCTATATACATGAAAATACTACTCTTTCTCTTATTCAATCTATTATTTCTTCATTACAAATTTCAAACTATCAATCCTTCATAAAATCTTAAAACTTCATGATTAAAATTTAGAAATTCGGTAGGCTTTTTCTTAACATATGAAAGTTTTTGTATTTTCTTCCTTTTTCCCATCAATTTTCCTTTTCTTTTTCTCTTTCATGATCAAAGATGAAGAAAGTATATTCTTGGGGAGTTTTTGTAGGCTTCTCTGTGTATTCTTTTGAGTTTAAGAGTATATATTTATATGTTTTCACGTCCTCCTCGTAATTTCCCAGGTTCATGCAAATTTTACAATGCAACATGGTCGTGGCATATGGCAACACAAACCGTGTTGGCCACATGACCATTGTGAAAAGTACCACACCCAGTGTGTTATCTCCCATGTTCAAAACATAATCAAACATGCCCTCTGTGGATTGCACCATGCCCGACGTGCCAGACTACCTGTCTCAGTTTATGTTCAACTCGCCCACTGTGGTATTTTACACGTCTGGCATATTGTTAACACTTATTGAATTTTTCATTTGCAACACTATCTTTTTATTAACTGTCATTTTTTACTATTGTTTTGTATGATTATACATATGTATTCATAAGACTTATGCAATGTGAACAATATACATTAAGTTTACATTTGGTTTACTTTTTGTTTCTTTGTCTATTTCATTAATTATTAGCTATTAGGATAGGGATGTGATATGAGCAAAGGTCGCTCATATTCAGATAGTTATGGAGAGTAGATTTGAGTACATAGGCAATATGATGTGCAAGATTGTCGATAAGATTAGGTCTAGAGCAAAAAGTTGATAATATGGAGAGAGTATGAAAAAGGGGAAGAGTATGCAAATAAAAGCATAACTTTGGAACACTCGCCATAAAAGTTGGTTCTTATTTGAATTACTGTTTTAGACTAACATTGCGATAAGAATTTAATGTCTCGATTGAAATAAATCTTTTATTTTTGTGCATATTTGAAAATCTTCATCTCTTTTAAGAGTTTTGTCATTATAAAAAAGGGGGAGATTGTTGGATCATGGGTGATCAACATTTAAGTTCCTACTTAGTTTTGATAATGAGCTAACTCATAAAAGTGCTAAATATTGATTTTACAGGTTCAACATAACAATGTGCACACAGATAACGTAAGTTAGGATAAGAACAATGTACGTTAATCTTGGATGAAAACCCATATTTGAAGGTTGGCAGAATAAGGCACATTAATGAAAAGTAATGTACGTTAAGATAGAAAGTAACGTATGTTACATATTCTTAAGCCACGTTATTTGGCAACATGGAAGTTCTTGAATTGATTCTACCTCAAAGTGACCTAATGGGTGAACGTACGTTAAGGTAAGTTAATGTACGTAATATTTGAATTTAACGTGTGTTATATGCAGATAAGACACACTAGAAATGACAAGTCAATCTCACCTAAAACTACTAGACTGATTTGAGCAAAGTAAGTAGTGTACGCTATAAGTACGTAACGTGCGTTATAGTAGAGCAATGTACATTATCGAGCAAGCACCTAAATGGCATAATTGCAAAAGATACAATAAACATTTAAGTAGTATATTTTAAAGGAAAAGGTAACGTACGTTAATATGGATTACATACATTAGTGTTCAAGATAGGGTACGCTAATGGGTTTGATAAAGCATTAAATGCAATGATATTTTAAACCCAACAATATATTTTATGTCTAACGGTTTTAAACTCAAGTGGGAGTATAAAAACATTAGTTTCAAGCCTAGATTACGTAGTACTTCACTAGAGAACATTCATATACTCATGTGCAATAATTTTCAAACATTCGAGCAAGAATTTAAGTGTGCCTTAAAGCTAAATATAATTGAATCATTTCAATTATAAGATTGTTCAATTGTTTAAAGTGTTATTGATATTAAAATAAGCTCACTATATAGCTTAATTAAATTGCTATTAGATAGAATTGAAAGGTTAAGATTGTAAGTTGTGACAAGAGATTGCGATGGTCATTCGTACAAGAGTTTAGAAAGTGAATTGTAAAAAGAAGAGAAATATAAAAGAGGTGAAAATCCTTAGTAAAGGTACTAATGTAGTGGACGTAGGCAATTGTATGAACCACTATAAATCGCTTGTCTATTGTATTTTGCTTTCTTTAATTGTTAGGTGCTTGTTGAATTTCTACAAAGAAAACAAAAAAGCCAACACACGATTCAACCCCCTTCTTGTCTTTCCATCAATTTAATGGTATTAGAGAGGGGAAATCTTGCATGATTTTGAAATGTTTTCTAAGAGTTTGTTTATTTTCTCAAATTTAGGATTGATCCCAACAGAGTCCCTAGAATATGTGCAAGGGCATATGGCCACTTCTTTGCATGGTAGACAACCTTCAAACCTTTAAGCCATACCATATTACCTTATGTTCCAACAGTTTTTGGATATGATGCAGTAGGCCACTACGGCATATGCTACGGCATATGCTGCTCAGGAAACTGTTGCTCAGGCCGCTGCTTTTACATAAACACAAGCTTAGCTAGTTCAGGCCACCCAAGGCCTTAGGCAGCCAGAGCATAGAGACTAGCATGATAAGAACTATGAGAGGATATAATTCCAGGGTGTTAAGGTCTTTGCTGACACCATAGATCTGGCAATCATCGAGGAGTGGATGAGAAATATAGAGAGGATACTGGGTCAACTTGATTCTAAACTAGAGCATAGGTTGAGGTGTACAATCTTCTTACTCGAGCAGAACTCTCTTGACTGGTAGGATACCATTCTAGGAGCCACAACCTACCCCTTACATTGACTTGTTAATTTTCTAAGGGAGTTCACAGAGAAGTACACCCCATAGTCTATAGAGACCGAAAGAAGATAGATTTTTTGAATTTGAGGTAGGATAATATGTCTGGGAAGAGTATGAAAGGCAATTCATCAAATAGACTCATTATTAGGTAACCCACCTATCACTTCAAGTTGAGGAGGTGTTAACTGAGTAGAGTAGGACAAACAGTAAGCGCTAAAGGGTATTTGGCAATTCTAGCACTATCGAGAGTAATCAGAGAAGGGGTTTTTAGTAGTCGAGAGGCTTAGGTAGAGGTTTTACCAGAGGGAGTGTCATATGTGGTCGAGGTACAAGTTCAGTAAGTAGAGCTCCAATAGTAGTTGTGGGGCCAATTAACATAGGAGGATACATGGGTGAAGAGGAAAGGACAACCCCTATTTTTATTATCACTAGACTGGGCACTTTGCGAGGAACTGTTTTCAAAGGTTGAGCAATGAGAGGGCCGCTGCACTATTATTTACAGTTCTCTCTTTTTTTTCTCTCGAATTATACTCTTCAATTTCTTTTTCATTTCTTTTCATTCATTATCATTACTTACACTTCTATTCATTAGGGTATGTTTGGAGTTGCTTTTGCAACTCCTCTTGAAGTTAGAAAAGTGTTATTTCTAAAATTACTATTAGAAATATCAAGCGACTATTTAATAATGTATTACAAAAATATTACTGTTAACTACAAAAATACTTTATAATTAAGATCAAAAATATTCTTTTAAAGTATATAAATAGCAAAAATAAAAATTAAAAAATTAATTTTTAGAATTTTTTTATATAATATTTATTTTTATTTTATAAATAATAATTAATATTTTAAATTAATTTTTATCATTAAAAAGATATATTAAAATATATTAGATTTAAAAAAAACAAATTAGAATAGAAAAAAATTATTTTATAAAGAAAATAAAGAATTATGCTTAAAAACAGAAAATTGCTTTTTAAAAAAGAATCAAATGTTAGTTTTTCTAAAAAGCAACTTTTCCACAAAAACCGCTTTTAGTAAAAATAGTTTTTTGAACAAAAACATTTTTAATAAAATAGTTTTTTGGCATTATCAAACACCTACCATTACCAAACACCTAAGTTAGGGTTGTATATTGATGTTTGGAAAAGCTACCTTTTGGTCATAAAAGTAGTTTCAAACGATTGATAATATCAAAAAGTTACTTTTAACAAAAGTGCTTTTAGTGTAAAATCTGCTTTCTGAAATGGTAACCATTTGATGATTTAAAAAAATCAATTTTTTTTACTTTTAAGCAAAATATTTCATTTTCCTAACAAAATAATTTTTCAATTTTAATTTAAATTTTATAAATATAATATTTTTAATATATTATTTTGTGATAAAAAATTTTAATTTTAATTTTAAATTTTAATTTTTATTTATAAAATTAAAATAAATGTTATAGAAATTAAAAATTTAAATTTTATTATTTTATTTGTAATTTCTATTTTTCATTATTAATTTATTTTACAAAAATATTTTTTTATCAAAATTTTAAAATAGTTTCACACTTAAGAGTAATTTTATTATAATATATTACTAAATAGTCAACTGATTATTACAAGAAAATTTTTTTAAAAAACATTTTTTCCTATGACAAAAACAGTATCAACAGACCTTGAAATTGCATTTACTAAACAAAAAGCTATTATAAGTTTTTTAAACAACAATACCAAACAACTTAAATACTTAGAACTCTTAGCCTTTGTTTGGATTAATAGAATTGGATAGAAAAAAAAAAAAAGAGAAGATACATTTTCTTCATTTGTTTGTTTGGATGAGATAGAAAAATTTAATAAGGAGAGAATCTAAAGGAAATTATATTTCCTATTTTTTTATTTTTCTCTTAAAATATTTCGAACCAATTTGATAAAAAATCAAAGAGAAATATAAAATACTAAACATAAGAAAAAGTCATTTCTCTTCTATTTTTTTGTTTTTTTTATTATTTAAATTTTTTTCTTTTTCATTCAATTCTATCCATCCAAAAAAGACATACAGTTGTCCTAAATGAGTGTCCTAAATGTAGGACAGCGGCCCTTCAGGACTGTTTGCTAAAATACGCGACGCACAATGCAACCCACTTGAACGCTTAAACAAAAAACTATCCATAACCGAAATCGTACGGTCCATAAACAGTTGCTCCGTTCCGTGCGCTCATCATATCGGCGCACCTTAGCACACTACTACAGTAATATCATATCCTGCGCATGTTCGGACGTCCTCTCAAAACCTACACAAAACCCCCCACCCTCTTTCTCTCTCTGGGTCTTGTTGAAGAAGACAAATTCAAATACAATCACGCCCAGCTTTACAGGTTATATTCTTGACTTTGGCTTCGTAATTTTGCTGGGGTTTTCAATTCATTCATGTTAATGCAGCTCTCAAATTACAAAATTATCAATAAACCAATCTGAAATTTTCAATTTTTAGATTAGGGTTTTGATGGAATTTAGGTTTTAGGTAGAAAGATTGTCTTTTTGGGACATTTGAATGGCTTGGCAATGATATTTCATGGGTTCTTTAAGCTAGTGATTTGCAGTGTTGGTGTGAATAGTTGTTGAAATGGGTAATGTGGAGATCCCCGAATGGCTAAAAAGGTTGCCATTGGCTCCTGAATTCCGGCCAACTGACACAGAATTTGCAGACCCAATTGGTTACATTTCTAAGATTGAGAAAGAAGCTAGTGCCTGTGGTATATGTAAGATTATTCCACCATTGCCTAAGCCTTCTAAAAGATATGTTTTTTCCAACTTGAATAAGTCTCTTTTGAAGTGCCCAGAGTTGGGTAACAGTGAAAATTTGTTGTTGAAATTAGGTGTGGGAGATAGTGTAAATGATGCAGGTGCTAGGGCCGTCTTTACTACTAGGCAACAGGAGTTGGGACAGAATGTGAAGAGAATGAAAGGGGTTGTTAAGGAGAGTCTGCAATCGAGTGCCAACAAGCAAGTTTGGCAAAGTGGAGAGATTTATACTTTGGAACAGTTTGAGTCTAAGTCAAAGGCTTTTGCAAAGGGTGTATTAGGTATGCTCAAAGAGGTTAATCCGTTAGTTGTAGAGACATTGTTTTGGAAGGCAGCTTCTGAGAAGCCTATATATATTGAGTATGCAAATGATGTGCCGGGTTCAGGTTTTGGAGAGCCGGAGGGTCAATGCCGCTATTTTCACAAGCGAAGGAGGAAGAGGAAATCATATCAGTCCTACAGGAGTAGAGAAAGCTTTGACGACAAAAATAGTCAAACTGATGCTGTACATATCTATCGAAGTGATGAATCCAAGAATATTCCTGTTGATATGGATCCCAATACATCATTAGACGCAACATCCAGGTCTTCTGCTACTTTGCTTTCAGAGGAAAGTTTGAAATCTTCTAAGCGAAAGACTGTGAATGTTGGCAACGAAATGGAAGGTACAGCTGGGTGGAAGCTTTCCAATAGTCCTTGGAATTTGCAAGTGATTGCACGGTCGCCTGGCTCACTTACTCGGTACATGCCAGATGATATTCCTGGTGTCACTTCTCCTATGGTCTACATTGGCATGTTATTTAGTTGGTTTGCATGGCATGTTGAAGATCATGAGCTTCACAGCTTGAATTTTCTTCATACTGGCTCTCCAAAGACCTGGTATGCAATTCCTGGAGATCATGCATTTACTTTTGAGGAAGTTATCCGCACTGAGGCTTATGGTGGCAATATAGACCGCTTAGGTATTTATAGCTTTAACTTGTTCCTTTTTTTTTTTTTTTGAGAAAAGCTTGAAGAGGAATTGTATCTCTTGTTGAACGACTCACTTGAAGACCTACATCTGATTTTCAAATCAGACAATTTTTGTTGGTTCATGGGTCAAATGATGTTTGCCACTTTGTTTTGCATGTTATTTGTCTCAACTGTTCTTTGATGTTCTCAACTTGCTTGTGTTCCAAATGTCAGTTTCAATCCATTATTATCGTGATTCATGATTTAATGTGGTTGCCTAAGTGCAAATTAGTTTGGTATTATATGATTTTTCTTAGACACACTGTCATGTTATTGATTTCAATTTGTAACTGTAAAATGAATTTCTATGAAGAATTTGTATTTGATTAAATTGTGCTAAATTAGATGTCTCGCACTTGTCTAAGGTTAGCTGTTTATAACTGTGTTGTTGCTAAACTTGAGTGACTGGAAAAATGGACTTTTTTATGCTTGTATATATCTTCTGAGCACTGAATCTAATAATCTTGTTTTGCATTTCCTGCCTGGACTTTTGGAAGTCTTGTGGATTTTGCTACTAGCATCCATGTCTTTGTGTGCATGTTCATTTGCTTGCTTTCCGAAAAATAATTATTCCCATTTTGAAAAATTAGATCATATGGATATGGAATTTTCTGGACATTGTTGTGGCATTCTGTAAATACATTTGCTGTTTTCCTAGCTGCTCTGTCACGTTTGGGCGAGAAGACGACTCTTTTTACACCCGAGATGGTTGTTTCATCTGGCATTCCTTGTTGCAGGTGGGTGGTTTAACCCAGTTTTCTTGTTTCCTTATTGTAGCATGGTCTGTCGTATTCTTGATTCATATTTTATTAGCATAGGGAATTAATCATGACCCTCAAGAAATTTTATTTAGAGAGACTACATTTTTTGTCTGTTGTTTGCTGAATTTCATGACCCTTAAGATGTGTTATTTGCAGATGCTATATATCATGTTTTCTGATATTCTGGTTGTTTCTTGTTGTGCCTTTAGGTTGATACAAAATCCCGGTGAATTTGTTGTGACTTTTCCAAGGGCATACCACGTAGGATTTAGCCATGGTAATTATTTAGAGTTCATGCTCACCTTTTCAAATTCAGATTGTTATATGTATGAAATTTTGGGTAGAGCTTATCTGTTGTTTCCTAGCTTTGTGTAAAATCTGAGGTGAAGGATAAAAATACATTTTCAATCCATATTAAAATTTTGACATTAAAATGTTACTGTTCTACTGTACAATGCTAAGGAACTAATTGGTGGCTTTGTCCAGTGTACAGCACTTATTTGTTCACAGATTAAATGTTTCGAACTTCATGTGTATTCATTCAGACTGAAAATAATCTGTTCAATTTTCCAGCAATTATTTTTATCTTACTATTATTTTCTGTCAATCATTTTTCAGTGTAGGTTTTATATTTCTAAAATCATGTTCTTAAGAGTTATATTTCTGTTCAAAGTGGGAAAGTTTCTTTTCTCCTTATCCAAATGTTGATTTTCTTTAATTTGTTATTGTAGGGTTTAACTGTGGGGAAGCTGCTAATTTTGGAACTCCACAATGGCTTACAGTGGCTAAGGAAGCAGCAGTACGCAGAGCAGCTATGAATTACCTTCCCATGCTTTCACATCAGCAGCTCCTATACCTATTGACTATGTCCTTTGCTTCAAGGTTAGTGCATCAATGACCTATTATCCTGTGAATGTTTAATGGACCTTTTTGAATTAATTGGAGTATGTATAATTCAAATGAGGGTCTGGTTATTAAAGTAGAAGAAAAAGTTTGGAACAAAATGCTTATTGTTTGAAAACTAATAGTATTCCCTTTTGCTTTGTTTTTATTGAAATTCAAGCAACTAATTTTTCACATTCATGATTGACTATTATTTATTACTCCTTGCAAATTTGGCATTTGTAATTTTCCAATCTTGAGTTTCCTTTTTTTGTAATACATTTTTATGCCAGAGTGCCAAGAGCCTTACTACCTGGTGTTCGAAGCTCCCGTCTTAGGGATCGACAGAGGGAAGAAAGAGAGTTGTCAGTGAAGAAAGCTTTCATAGAAGATTTGTTAAAAGAAAATGATGTATTATCCACTCTTCTTGAGAAACATTCGACTTGCCGTGTAGTAGTATGGAATCCTGATTTACTACCATGTGCTAGTAAACAATCTCAACTGCCCAGTGTAACTTCTGAAGTTGACACTGCACCTAGAGAAAAACTTACTGATGCTCGTTCTGAATGTAATCAGAAAAGTATTGAGAATGATCTGTACAAGGAGATGAGCTTGTACATGGAAAGTGTCAATGAGTTGTTTCTCAATGATGATGATGATGATTTATCATGCGACTTTCAAGTTGATTCTGGGCCATTGGCCTGTGTGGCTTGTGGAATCCTTGGTTTTCCATTCATGACTGTGGTGCAACCTTCTGAGAAAGCATCACGAGAATATCTGTTCGCTGATGATGTTTCAGTGCATGAGGGAGCAGGGGTGATTAGATGTGAAAATAGCTCTTTGCCTGCAAATCCAGAGGACACCTGCAAGGGCTCTATTTCCGGTACTCGCCATTTACATGGTCTTATCTGAAAATTCTACAGTATGCTTATTGCCTGTTACTTTACAGAGCTTTCCGTGACTTGTTGATTGTTGTGCTATTGGATTTATTATTTTTCGTATTGTAACATATGGCATTGTAGTAGCAATAACTGAATTCCATTAATTACTTGTATATGAGTTTAAGTTTTAACAAACCTCTATCTAGTACAGCCTTTCAAACTCTTCTGTATCTTTGACTCATTGTTTTTGTTCACAGTTGTCTTTTTGTTTAGTTAATGCCACTGAATCATCCAAATAGTATTTTTAGCATTAGATGAGCAACCTCCTCTTTCTGCCAGTAGTTTTAATCTGCTTTACAGTGTTGATTTTGCTGATTTTTTTTTGTTCTCATGCATACCTCGCTACAGTGATGAAATTTAAAAGAAATCTATTTTTAATGAACATTTGATGACACTTTACATCTGAATATGTCGGCACTCCATTAGAAGTTTTTATAAATTTGTTATGTTAATAAAATTTATCTTGTAGATGTGGTTTTATCTTTTAGACTACTACTTAACGGACCTAAAAGAATTAAATGCCCGGAGACAATGAAAACATAAATTGGGATTTCTTTGCTTAGTGCTGCATTGATCTTATATACAGAATTGAATTATAATTTTTGATTCTTGCTTTTGCAGTTGATCTTCCTGCAATGCCTGATGTTACTCTTCCCCTGACAGATTCTCGTATGCCCAGGGCGTGGAATACTTCTAGCAAATTCACAAGGCCTCGCATTTTCTGCCTGGAGCATGGTGTCTTAATTCAGGAGCTGCTACAGTCAAAAGGAGGAGCAAGCATGCTAGTTATTTGCCACTCAGGTGAGACATGGTTTCATGTTTCTGCATCATTGTTGGTTCAAATCTGATAATAATTGTTTTGCAATTTTCATTTAGTAGGTAGATATGAAGCCCCTTTCTTCTTTGTGGTTTGCCAATATGTGACATCGTCATTTGTTTATTACAATAGACTACCAGAAAATGAAGGCACATGCCTCAGTCATAGCCGAAGAAATTAAGGATCCTTTCAATTACCATGAGGCTCTGATGGAAAGTGCATCTCAAGAGGATCTCAACTTGATACATTTTGCAATTGACAATGAAGACCATGTTGAACATGGTGAAGACTGGACCTCAAAGTTAGGGATTAACTTACGACACTGTGTAAAGTTTAGAAAGAATTCCCCATCTATGCAAGTCCATCATGCTATAGTCTTGGGGGGATTATTCTCTGAGAGGGCGCATATCTCGGATCACTTGAACATGAAATGGAAATCAAGAAAAAGTCGGTCTGGAAATAAATTTACTCAACCTGGTCACTCTCATCCTTGTGATCATGTTGAAACAACAAAAGTTGAATCAGCGGGAAAATTTTCTGATAATGACATTGTTAAAAAGGAAGAGAAACTTATTCAGTATATGAGAAGGAAGTTTAATGTAAAAATAGATAGTTCATCAGGCGGGGTACCGGGGGGAAGGTGCGAAAAGCATTCTGGCAAAGTTTCTAATGGTGATAGCCCTGGCAATCTGACCTTAAATTCTTTGCCTACAAAAGGTACAGGTTCATCTCTTATTAAAGCTGTAGTAGCTGATAGCGTTGTAGACCTAAATCCGAATGTATCTGGGAAGGAGGAACGCACTTGTAGTTCAGTAGTCTACTGTAATTATGGTGACGTGAATGACACTTGTTACACAATTCCCAAAGGACAGGATAACATCTTGGCAGATGGAAATGTTACCTTGGAGATTTCAAGACAGATGGATAATGTTGTTGTGGATATATCTTGTGCTAGAAATGAATTGTGTGATCAGATGACTTTTGATAATGAAAAGCATGAAGAAATGCTAACTTCAGAAAAACGCAATGGGGAACTACAGATTTCTTGTTCTGAACGTCTGCCAGAGACCTGTAATGCAGAATATGTTGTGCAGAAAGCAGACAATGTCATGACTGGACAAAACGAAGGGGAAGCAATTTTGAGTAATGTAGGGATGACAAGCCAGGGTAATCTAAGATTACCGGATGGAAACTCAGCTATGTTGAAGGAGTCAAGTTCTGTCGTCACAGTGTGCGATAACAAGGAATCAGTGTGTGGCATGGAAAAGAAAACTCAGACTGCAGATGGCGGTAAGGAGGAATTGGCCCCCTGTTCTGCTGTGCAAATGGAAATGCATTCATCTGCTTCTGATTCAGGTGTTTCTGGAGTTCTAAGGAAGATAGCCTCTGTCGAAGAGGGGTGCATGAGGTCAACTATGGATGCTGAAATGCTTTCTGAAGTTCCAATTACAGACAAAAGTCATGTGAAGAAAAGCACCCCAAGTGTGACCATCTTGCAACAAGGGCAATCTAATGTTGTCTCAGATGAAAAATGTTTTGAAGTTCCAATAGGCCATTCTGGTTCTGAAGACGTGTCTGCTGTGTGGACATTAGACACACAAGCGCTTAAGGAAAAACACTTGTGCAATGGCTCAAGTACAAACGTTGAAGCACACAAAATGAGCCAGACTGAAGGGGCAGCAAATGAATTGGCACTTGATTCCAGTGAAGTGCAGACAAGTCGATCTACTGTTGATTGTAGAACTGGTGAAGAACCTTCTGTTGAAAAAAGTACAAAGAAGGGGAACAAAATACATTCATCGAAGACGACAAAAAGTACGGCGATAGACACCAACACGACCACAAAAAATAGAAAAAGAAAGAATGATGTGAAGGAGTTGACAGAAGTTGATTTCGCAGGAAATAGTTTCATCAGAAGCCCATGTGAAGGGTTAAGGCCAAGGCATGCAAAAGATACATCAAAAGTTACATTTGACATCACTGAGTCGGTTGAAGAGATTCCGACTACTAAGAAAGCAAAACAACAGTCAAACTCCATTTCTCACTCAAAAAAGAAAGAACAGACGAGGAAAGCTCACAAGTGTGACCTCGAAGGCTGCAAGATGAGTTTTAAAACAAAGGAAGAGTTGCAGTTGCACAAGCGCAACAGATGTCCACATGATGGTTGTGGGAAGAGATTTAGTTCACACAAGTATGCAATAGTTCATCAACGGGTACACGAGGATGACAGGCCTCTAAAGTGTACGTGGAAGGGCTGCAACATGTCGTTCAAGTGGGCCTGGGCGAGGACCGAGCATATAAGAGTTCATACCGGAGAGAGGCCATACAAGTGCAAGGCAGAGGGTTGTGGGTTGTCTTTCAGGTTTGTATCAGACTTCAGCCGGCATAGAAGGAAAACCGGCCACTACATGAAGTTTTCTCCGGAGTCATGAAGATGACAGGCTGGTTGTTTCTGTACCAAAAGTAAGAAACTAAAACATAAGTAGGGCTAAAGTAGCCATTGGTACAGAATCAGGATTGTAAAACTCTAGGATTGTGGCTGAGTAGGTTAGGAAGGTTTGCACTGATCATTTTCCTTATTGTAGATTGCCATTCTCCAATTCTTTTGAATCCATCTGCAATGCCATCCCACTTCTTCATTTCCTTATTAGAAATTACAATTGTAAATGCCTGTTATTATATATATATATATATATATATATCCATCTTAAACTTATAACTGTTTAATACGATGATCATTGAGAAAGTAATACCATACAAGGTAGAATTAGTTGGAAATGACAGGAACACCCTTGAGACCCTAGTAAGTTGTATAAAAACCCAACTACACATTCATTCCTGTGTAACAAACATAGAATGGCAGCTGCAGCACCACCTCCACCCCCTAGTCCAGCCCCAACCGCACCAACTGGACTTCCAGACTCCGACGACACTCCCGTGGGCCACCCCCTCTTTAGCCGCATCCGCCTTGCTACTCCCTCCGACGTCCCTCACATTCACCAACTCATTCATCAAATGGCCGTTTTCGAACGCCTCACTCACCTCTTCCAAGCCACTCCCTCTTCCCTTTCCCAGACCCTCTTCACTTCCCCTCCTTTCAAGTCTTTCACTATCTTCCTTCTTGAAGTCTCCACCTCCCCTTTTCTCACTGACCCGCTTTCTTCTTCCCCTTTTTTCACTCCCATTCACCGCGTCCTTCACTTGGACTGCCCTCTCGTCGATCCCGAAGAGGCTACCTTCAGAAATGGGGATGTGGTGGTTGCTGGCTTTGTCTTGTTTTTTCCCAACTATTCTTCCTTTTTGGGAAAACCGGGATTTTATATAGAGGATTTGTTTGTTAGGGAGTGCTATAGGAGGAAGGGTTTTGGGAAAATGTTGTTGAGTGCGGTGGCAAAACAGGCTGTGAAAATGGGGTACGGGAGAGTGGAATGGGTTGTACTTGATTGGAATGTGAATGCAATTAAGTTTTATGAGGAGATGGGTGCGAATGTTTTGAATGAGTGGAGGATTTGTAGGTTGACTGGTCCTGCTCTGGAGGCTTACGGTGAGGGTTCTGATTAGGGTTTTTGGGTTGGGACTGTAAATAAAATGTTGAAGGATATGGATTTTGTCGAGTTGCTATGTTTATTTGAATGTTATTAGCATTTGAAATGTCACTTTGCTTTACTGAAATGAAATGAAGTGAGAATTAGATCCTGCTTTTGGCTTATTCTGTGTTTGATATATGATTGTTATTATATCTGATACGCTGTTTTGCATTTTTCTTTTTTTGATTTATGGGCACATTCTATTTGTATGGAATGGTTGTTCGGTCAAAATTGTTACGAGGGTGGATTTTATGTTTTAGTAATAACATATGTATTGAAAGTTGAATCAGGGCACCGAGAGGGTTGATCTTTGCAAGAGATAGGCAGAGGTGTAAGATTTTGTGATGAAGGTGTTTAGTGTGGCTTCTTTAACAATTGACATGTTATGTTAGGTAAACAAATTGGAATTGGAATCATGTGGTTTTGTTTAGATAGATAGGGTAGGGATGGGTTAGTATATGAATTTGTAGGTCAAATTTGTGACCCAACATCGTTAGTGGGATGTTCAATACATGATAATGTCGAATGTAAATGGAACTGTCTGGATGGGGGGTTTTCTTAGTATGAATTTTGAGGAGCATGTTTCTAGTTAATTCTAAAGTGTTGATGAGGGTCTTCTTCCAAATGAAGTATCTCAAAAGAATGGGAATGGGAATAAGATTTATATAATGTTTTGTTTAAAGTATAATATTAAGTTTAATATTTTCTTTGGTCCAATTCAATGTCTTAATATTTTTATTGTAGCTCAATTAAGGTCCTTATTACTACACTAATGAATAAAATCTTATGTGTTACCAATGGTGTTACATCATATTTACATTAGAACGTTAAATTCCAATCTTTAACATCACCAGTTCAAAATAACATCATTTTATTATGATAATTTATAATTATCCAAATAACTAAAAATCAAAACAAACCTAAATTTTTTACTAAAATTTTCTTTTTTTTTTTGTCAATCTACAAAGACGAATCCTTTTGAGTAACAATTGTCGAAAATAATTTTATTGCATCATAAATCATCAATTTTGCTACTAAAAATAAAATTCTACCATATTTTTATAAACCAAAAGTTCTAAATTAAACTATAGTGCAAACGTTGAGTATCAAATTGAATCAAAGAAAAATTAAACTAAATATTATACTTTGAACTAAACCGAAATTAAACTTTATAGGAATAGGAATGAGTAATGGCCTTCCTAGAACATGGGGTAAAGAATGCTTTCCAATCCTCTCCACTCTTTAACTTTTACATGCCAAATCTTGCAGCTTTCTTTTCAGTATGTTTGTCCGTACACTTTTTTCATGTTTACGAGTTTTTATTTGTAATTGCTTTCTTGATATAGTATGGTTTAGTATTGTTAAAAAATTATGTGTTTTGTTTTAACAGATTGGATGCTGTTTTTATGATTTAAATGAGGTGTTGGTTGGTTTTAAAAAAAAATTGAGGTGTTGGTTGGACTGTTAAATCTAACTTTCCCGTGAAAGCTTGAACCCAGGTTCGAGTCCGAAGAGAGTTGCCACCGTGAGGGAGGAGTCGTGCCTCTCATTCCAAACCCGGATTATACCGGAAGGTTCAGACAAAAAATATATTAATAAATCTAACTATATGTCACTATTTTAAGTTTGTACTAGTTCATAGACTGATTCGGTCAGTTCAACTAAATATTGAACACTCATACTCTTTGTAAATTATGATGCCTCTCTCTCCCTTCCTCATTTATTCATAGATAAATCTAACTATATGTCACTATTTTAAGTTTGTACTAGTTCTTCTAATTATTTTTTCCTAGAACACCTACCTTTTATATTTATTTATTTATATTAAGCTCAAAAATATTTTAAAAATACAACAAGAGTTGTATATTTTTATTTTATGTCTATTAACTTAATTTATAAACTCACGTTCTTCAATAGAATTTGTTAATCTGCAAAATAAAAAATTTTAAATTTTGGTTGCATCCTAAAGGTATATTGTTGTATTGGATTTGCAATATTGTGGAGACAATTAACACCTAAAAGGTAGTGTTTAAGCAACTATAAAATCATTACCAAACTTAAAACATCCTAACCATATTGTGACCCTCAAATTCGACTACCACTTTCTTCCGTATTATTATTTTCCCTTCAGTGGTACTCTAACTTGGAAAATCATAAGTGTTAAAATAACAATGGTTACAAAATTCTTAGGGTTATAAAAGAAAAGAAATCACATAGACCCCATTTCAATTATACACAAAATGAATGTATGCACTATCAATGTTCAATACAAAGTATGACATGTGTTCAAAATAAACCCTAGTGCACGGCCTACCTTGGTCCCTCAGTTCTTTAAGTACTAGTCGACGAAGTCCAAACAACTACCACTCCTCGCCGTATTCCCCTTCAAGCCCCTGCCAATACGGCAGACATAAAACGCAGTGAGTTGTGAAACTGAATAAACAATACTAACTGAAATAGACAACCTTTCCTATCTCATTGCATTCACAATATCTATACGTTCCATACAATATTTATACACTTCTCAAACTAAATAAGCTTCACATTTGATCAAATCCATTCCACATATTACCACACAAACATTTCAACATTTCACTTGGTACAATATACATTCAATTCCAAACATATTCAAGTATCTTCTCACATTGAACTAATAGGTAAACCTTCATAAATATGAGTTCATTTAATATACATGGCTTTGTCTAAGTGTCATTGAACAACAAGAAGGTTTACTTAGGAAAATGAATGAATATAAGTACATTAATGGGAGTACAGTGGAGTCCTATAGTATGAACAATGATCAACACATTTGAACATGGAATTTTGCGTTAGAACATGTGCCACATTCGTGGCACTGGTGTCACGAATGATAAGGCTTAAGAGCTACCATTCGTGACTCATCCAATTTGAAGGAAAAATGGACAGAAGCTTGGTCACGTTCGTGACCCACAATTATGGTGCATTCATGACTCAAAATTTTGAATGGCATTCGTGACCAGAATCATGGTCACATTCGTGACTCAAGAGGTCACGTTCGTGACTCATGAAAATGATGCAGGAATGATTCCAGAACGAGGGTCACGTTCGTGACTCATATGTCATGATTAAGAGTCACGAACGTGATGTCTCGATGTCTCAATGTCTCATTCGTGGCACCCTGGAAAGGTTGAATTGGAATTCCAGAAGGAGTGTCAAGTTCGTGACACTTTGTGTCACCTTCGTGACACTAAATTTCCCAAAGAAGATGGCATCCAGAAGACCAGTCACGATCGTGACTGAGGTCAGTCACGAATTTGACTGGTTGTGAGCAACCTTCATCTTTGGCTGAAAGGCCAGTCACGATTGTGATGAGGACAGTCACGAATGTGACTGGTTGGCTGTCCATTTTGCTTAGAACTTTTGATTCATACTTAATACAACATCAACCTCAACATACATTCACAACCCAAATAACATTCACAACCCAAATAACATTCATACTTCACCAAATAGTCTCATACATTTCCTGTTGGGTTTCCTACGTGTATTAGACTCAATGGAAGCAGAATAAAACATTAAAAACACGTGAAAATAGCCAATGATCGACATAAAATCGACTTAAAACTCGCCACATACATTCGACTTACAACTAGTTAACATAAAGATCGAATCTTGCAAAGAAAAATCGTACCTTTCTATTCCTCCTTCAAAACGGTAAGCCCTTTTGAATAAGAACAATAACTACCACTTTATAATATACTAAAGTTACATTTATGACACCAAGAAAGAACCCCAGTCGTGGTTCCTCTGCAGCAATAACACACAGATTAGCGAATAGGTGTACTAGCACGAAAGAGAATAACGTACAACCTCTTTTTGGTCAATTCAGATGAGATTTCTTATGAGGGTTAAGGCACACGATGATCACCACTATAGATCAGCCCTAAATCTCACTTCTATTGTCTAAGAAAAACCCTAAAACTCTCTTAGTTTTTAGGTGGAAGCTACGACAATGGGGAGTGTATGAGGGACGACTAGTGTTGTGTAAAAATAACTAGGTTTCTCATCCTTTTATAGACAAGGTTTTGGACTTTGATAAGGCTTTTGAAATTTAAAATCCTTTCATTTTAAATTTTACTTAGCAATCCTAATCTTTTAGGACTTTGATAAGGCTTTCGAAATTTAAAATCCTCTTTTAAAAATCCCTCATTGCCGTGTATATAATGTAGATAATTAAGATATTTTATTCTTTTAATTATCCTACATTAATCATGTCTTAATTTAAGACATACTTCCTAAATTTTCTCTCTTTTTATTTCTTACACATTTTCACTTAAGACATCATATTTAATAAATAATCTTTGTCTTAAATTTATGTAAGAAATATTATTTCTAATCCATCTTGGGCTTAATTACAAAAATTGGCCCAAATGCCCAATCCGGCCCAATAGTCGGATTTTGACCTAAGGTGAAATACCAAAATTACCCTTTAGGTTTTCGCCATCCATGTGCGATCTGTAGGACTATTTAATAAAGACAATGAGTTTAATAACTCATAAATCATAAGCAGTCTCTAGTCAGACACTATGATCACCTTGAGTTAAATAGCTGACGAGCGGTGTCAACAACCCTACTACAATTCAAATAAATTCCATGACCTTTGATATCTTGATTTAGCATAAGGCATGTCGATAACACCCTTATTTAGTTCTCAATCACTTTTCTTGATCTCTATGACAAAATTGATAAGTTTGAATAAATGACTTAATCATTTCATTCGGGTGCGGCCACACTCTTCCCAATCATGTCTATCAAGCGGCCAGTGATATCATCTCTCATAGAGAGGGTCAATACCTTCACTTCACTCCTGCTCTCACTTATGATTCGTAGCATACCCAATCATACCCATACTTGTTAACCTTTTACGGCCACGTTAGGCGTATGTCAAAGTACACTAAAAATCACAACAAGAGACACAGTGATTTTCAGTTTAAGGATAATATTTGACATTACAAATAGTGATCGCTCTCCAAGTATAATGCTTTACATTATACCTATGCACTTTGTTAGATATCCTGAATATCTATGATTCGTAGAATATGATCATCTACAAAGTACATACTAGTCTTAATTCATTTCTATTCCCATAGAAACAAGTGACTAGAGACATTTAGAATGTTAATCTAAAAAATTTCAGGTTCTACTATCAAGTTCCTCAACTTTGATACCTTAAGCGTTTAATTAACATTCTTGGATATTTTATCAAACACATACCACAGGCCAATGCATGATATGATAAAATAATGCCTCATAATTTTATTAATCAAATAATAAAAGTTACAAACAATGGATTGGACTAGGGATTACACTAACACGAACTGCATTGGCATCCACTTGACCTATGTTTCTGCCATACAAGGTCTGAGTAAGCAAAGGAAATTTTTGCCCAAGGGGCAGTCTATTGACAACAAGTTCAAAGTTTCCATAAATGTGATGTTTCTGCCACTGGAGGAAGCACCTTGTTCGTACAGCACAGGCTGTGTCAATGGGCTAGTACCTAGTGGTTGCGGGCAACATGCTTATTCACTAGCGGCATTGGAGCCTTGGGCACGTTCTCCCTCTTGTGTGGAGGTTGGTAGACCGTAGCCATTTGTTTCCCTTTGTCAGGTTTTAAATCTCCTCTAACCTCCACATTACTGGTTTCTTTAGGCATCTTTTCAGGTAGCATGCCCTGTTCAGTCTCACCAAGGACCACTGGTTGACAAGTGGCCACGAGTTTCAGCCTTTTCGAGGCCTGGACACTCTCGACCATTTCTACAGAAGGTTTCTGCACAGAAACCATAGTTCCCTGAGTCATGACCTTAGTGACAATCTGTGTCAACGTGCCATTGATTGGGTTATAATTTTAGTCAATTGGTCCATCGACAATGCCAATGACCCCATGTTGTTCTGCATCGCCTGGAACATGTCATGCGTGTTCTGCCTAGAGGTGCCTCTGGTGCACGAGGAGCCACAGAACTATTGGCTTCCTCCACTTCCTTAGCTTCAGCTCCCTGGTTTCTTGTCACTACTATTTTTGACACGTGGTCCCACCGAGCGTGCCAAATTGTTTGCCTTTTTTCGGGGGAAGGCAACAAACGTCGTCCTTTTTTAACTGCAAAAGCGCGAACGAAGTTAGAAAAATAAAATAAACAAGAACGTGCCAGGAATTTTATGTCATTCCAAACAATAAAATATAAAATATGAAAGAATGAAATGTGCAAAATCCAAAATTAACCAAGTGATTGATTTAATGAGAAAATTAGGACGATCTCTTCCCAATGGTTCTTGACTCAATGGACGCAAAATCGTCAAATTGAAAAATAAATAAATCACAAGAAACCGAAAATGACATAAAATGTAACGGAAACACGAAACATAAAACTTGTTAATGGGTGAACTAGTATTGTAAAGTAAGAACAGAATTGTTGTTTGATGGTGAGTGAGTCTGTTTCCACGTTGCTGTCTGATGGTGAGTGAGTCCGTTTTCACGTTGAATTCTACTGTATTTGTAGTTCTGTGAGCATCGCCTTCCTTTGGAAACATAATAGTTTCCTTTGGTGAAATACTTTCCTTTGGCAATCAAATCTTCCGCAAATATCTTCGTAATTGATCCTGCCAAATATTCCTTAATTATCTTCTTTCCTTAATTCGTACCAGACCTCGGTAATAAACCTAGGCTCAAAACCTTCGAGAGCCCTTGCTCAATTCGGACCATTGGCATAATTTGTTTTAAGCCCAAATAGTTTTGTAATTCATTTTATCTATTTTGAGTTTATAACATGTATGTTATAAATGATCATTAGTTTTATAGCTTTGTAGTATAAATGTTAAATAAAATAGAATGAGACTAAAATTAAACTTAATTTGAGATTTATTGTGTTAAATTTTGTTAATACCATTTGTTGAGTATTGAAAATTTTGGTTATATATTCATTAATAATATTTAATTATTTTAAATATTATTAGCTCGTGTAAAATTATTTTTGACGAAATTCTTCAAGAATGTAATTTTCGACAACTAGTTTATGATGAATTTTGTCTTTATTCCATTTTTTTAGACGAACTTTGTCATAAATCGTCTGTCGAAAAAACAATTTTTTCTTATTGTGAAAAATATCAAAAAGATTTGCCAAAATTTTATCAAAATTTAGAGTGAGGCATAAAATGAAAGGCATCATCAATTGTCAAAAGTATAAGCGAGAAAGGTAGTGCAAAAATAAGAGAAGACAACATAAGAATTATGTGATTCGGTCAATGCGATCTATGGTCACAGATAAAGAATAAATTATCCTATTATCAGTAGCCAAGATGGAAGCCAAAGAACTTAAAAAAAAAAGGTACAAATTACTGAATAAATTTATACCATGTTCCACATAAAACTCTAATTTAACCCTAATTATTTAACTATGCTGCTTTAACCAAATCTACGTATTATGACTCCAAATCACCCCAACAAATCAATTCAATCCAAAACTAGCATTTCAAAATAAATTAGTGTAGTGATAAACCCAAATGTGATTTAGACAAGTTTTACTTTTTGACGTAGATGCATTGGTCTTGTCGAGCTTAAAACTCATAACCACATGACATGAGAGGAAAAAGATTCATATTATTGGAAAACAACCAAATGACCGGAGCTAACGGCAACCCACAAGAGTCCAAGTCATTCGCATGTTTATGGTGTTCAGAGACTCCTCATTCCAAAATAAGACTAGCCAAGCATGCTTATAAATCACTCCAATTTCAACTCTCCTACAAACACTCACAATACTATTAACTGTTTTCACATATTTAATGAATCAATGCATATTTTTTTCTAAGTAACAGAAGAAAAGATTGGTATAAGTGAGAGAAAACATAGGTTTAAAGAAAGAAACATAAACCACACACTTCGCAAACTGTAACACTCCGAGGAATGTGGATTTGTAAATCAAACTGACTGAGTTATAAGTGTTCCGAAACTGTTGTATAAATACAGGACAGAATCTGATAAGTTCTAGTTGAGCTGATGTTGTAATAAAGCCGGTGCATTTACGTGGAAGACATGGCTAGCAAGGGCTTGAGCTTGGAAGAGATTAAAAATGAGAACGTCGACCTTGTAAGTGTTCTCGCTTTCCTATTTTCTTTCCCTTTCTTTACATGATGATTTCTGATTCATTCATAAACGACTTCTTTCGTTCGTGAAATGCTCGTTTATTCTATAGTATATCTCTTGTAATTTCATGTTCTGATACAGAATGTCTGATATGATGATTGAAATAATGTATAACAGGAGAGAATCCCTGTTGAAGAAGTGTTTCAACAGTTACAATGCACAAGGGAAGGCCTCTCTTCTGATGAAGGACGGAAAAGGTTGGAGATATTTGGTCCAAATAAGCTTGAAGAGAAAAAGGTAATCTTGTTTTCTCGATTTGATTCCACTTCATTTTAGTTTCAGTTTCTTTTATTTTTTCTGAATGTTTAGAACTAGAAAAGGTTGATTAATGTGGGAAACTATAATGAAACAGGAGAACAAGCTTCTGAAATTCTTAGGTTTTATGTGGAATCCCCTCTCATGGGTCATGGAGATAGCTGCTATCATGGCCATTGCTTTGGCAAATGGAGGAGTAAGTCTGAAAAAAAAAAAAGAAAGCTTTTAAGTTTTGACAATGGCAAAGTAAATTTGTAATTATACGTGAGAAATAATGTACGCAGGGAAAACCACCAGATTGGCAGGATTTTTTGGGTATCGTGGTATTGCTTATCGTTAATTCAACAATAAGTTTCATTGAAGAAAACAATGCAGGCAATGCTGCTGCAGCTCTTATGGCGGGTCTAGCTCCAAAAACCAAGGTATGAGATTGACCAACAATCAAGTTTTTGTTTCACAATCTCAACAATCAAATAACTTGACTTAATTTGATTACATTTGCGATATTATAAGGTATTGAGAGATGAAAAGTGGATTGAGCAAGAGGCAGAAATATTGGTTCCTGGAGATGTGATCAGTCTCAAGTTAGGAGATATAGTTCCTGCAGATGCTCGTCTCTTAGAGGGTGATCCTCTTAAGATTGATCAATCTGCTCTCACTGGTGAGTCTTTGCCTGTCACAAAGAACCCTGGTGATGAAGTCTTCTCTGGATCCACTTGCAAACAAGGCGAAATCGAGGCTGTTGTCATTGCCACTGGAGTTCATACTTTCTTCGGCAAAGCTGCTCACCTTGTTGACAGCACCAACCAAGAGGGTCACTTCCAAAAGGTAACCTCAAAAACAAACATCACAAAGTCTTATATTGTTCACCGTTTGCATATAATTTTCCTGTTGACTAGTTTTATGATGATTTCATCAGGTATTGACAGCCATTGGAAACTTCTGCATATGCTCAATCGCGCTGGGAATGATTATTGAGATAATAGTGATGTATCCAATTCAGCATAGAAAGTACAGAAATGGTATTGAAAATCTCTTAGTACTTCTAATTGGAGGAATTCCCATTGCCATGCCAACGGTGTTGTCTGTTACAATGGCTATTGGATCCCACCGGCTATCGCAGCAAGGTGCCATCACCAAGAGGATGACAGCCATCGAAGAAATGGCTGGAATGGATGTCTTGTGCAGTGACAAGACCGGAACGCTTACTCTAAACAAGCTCACAGTCGATAAGAGTTTGATTGAGGCTAGCACATTATTTTAAAACATCATCTTCAATTTTCCCAATTAATTTATTTGTTGATTATGTATTGAGGTATTTTTTTTCGATGTTCAGATATTCGCAAAGGATGTGGACAAAGACATGGTGATTTTGCTCGGAGCAAGAGCCTCCAGGGTTGAGAATCAGGATGCTATAGATGCATGTATAGTGGGAATGTTGGGAGATCCTAAAGAGGTATGCAATATGATTTGAGTAATTAGTGAAGAAAGTTTGCTTATTGGTACTTTTTTTATCTGTAAATTCTGCAGGCTAGAGCAGGCATCCAAGAGGTACACTTCTTGCCATTTAATCCTGTTGAAAAGCGAACTGCTATAACATACATCGACAATGATGGCAATTGGCACCGAGTCAGTAAAGGAGCACCTGAACAGGTACAAATCATTTTTGTTCTTCAGCTTTGTATTTATTTGTCTGTGTTCTTACCAGGTTTACATTAAAGTGGCATCTCTGATTTCTGTGTCAGATTATTGAGCTCTGCAACTTGAAAGGAGATTTGAAAAAGAAGGCCCATTCCATCATTGACAGATTCGCAGAACGTGGTCTTCGATCTCTTGCTGTTGCTAGACAAGTAAGTTCAACACTCATTCTTCTTTTGCTTTTCCTGAAATGATAAATCCTAAGCGGAACTGCAATGATGTTAACTTATATATGTGCTTTTTGCAGACTGTACCAGAGAAGAACAAAGAAAGCCCAGGAGGGCCATGGCAATTTGTGGGTCTATTGCCTTTGTTTGATCCTCCAAGGCATGACAGTGCTGAGACAATTAAGCGAGCTCTCAATCTTGGTGTCAATGTCAAGATGATCACTGGTGATCAATTGGCAATCGGCAAAGAAACAGGCCGTAGACTTGGGATGGGAACCAACATGTATCCCTCTTCAGCTCTCCTTGGCAAAAACAAAGATGAATCAATTGCTTCTCTTCCTGTAGATGAGCTCATAGAAAAGGCAGATGGATTTGCTGGTGTCTTCCCAGGTGCACTGACAAATTTCTCAACAAGTTTTACAACATTTAGCTTGAATATATTTGGATTCAAACTAACAGGTGTTTCAAATATTCAGAGCACAAATATGAGATTGTGAAGAGGCTGCAAGAAAGGAAGCACATTTGTGGTATGACTGGTGATGGTGTGAACGATGCGCCGGCATTGAAGAGGGCAGATATTGGTATTGCAGTGGATGACGCAACCGACGCGGCGCGAAGTGCGTCAGATATTGTTCTTACTGAACCAGGATTGAGTGTGATTGTGAGTGCTGTATTGACAAGCAGAGCAATTTTCCAGAGAATGAAGAACTATACCATCTATGCTGTTTCCATAACCATCCGTATAGTGATAGGTTTTATGCTCCTTGCGTTGATTTGGAAGTTTGATTTCTCCCCTTTCATGGTTCTGATCATTGCCATACTCAATGATGGAACAATCATGACAATTTCTAAAGACAGAGTGAAGCCATCTCCTATGCCGGATTCATGGAAACTTAAAGAGATTTTCGCCACCGGAATTGTCCTTGGCACCTACTTAGCGATCATGACTGTTGTGTTCTTCTGGGTTGCTTGTGATTCTGACTTCTTCTCGGTGAGAAAAAAAAAGCCATTATAAACTTAAGCCATTTTTTCTTGCTCACAGTCCATTTTTCATTCATTCATCAATGAATTCATTCAATCATTTCAGGAAAAATTCGGTGTTCGATCCATCAGAAACAACCACAAAGAGCTCACAGCAGCGACATACCTACAAGTGAGCATCGTAAGTCAAGCACTCATCTTCGTTACGAGGTCTCGAAGCTGGTCTTACATCGAACGCCCTGGTCTTCTCCTTGTAGTTGCCTTTCTCATCGCACAACTGGTATATTATATCAGAAACTTAAGGTTGAAATTTTTGTTTCGACATTATAATTGGCAAGACAAGGTTTTTAACTTCATATTATGAATGAATTAGATTGCTACAATAATTGCTGTGTATGCTAACTGGGGATTCGCAAGAATACAAGGCATTGGTTGGGGATGGGCAGGAGTGATTTGGCTCTACAGCATTATATTTTACATTCCACTTGACATTCTCAAGTTCATCATTCGATATACTTTGAGTGGGAAAGCCTGGAAAAATTTACTCCAGAACAAGGTAAGCTACATTATAATCCATACCATGTTTTAATCTCACTATGAACAATAAACTTCTTCTCTCCTAAGCCATATTAATGATTTCCTTGGTTCTGCAGACTGCATTCACGACAAAGAAGAACTATGGCAGAGAAGAGAGGGAGGCACAGTGGGCGGCCGCGCAACGATCACTTCACGGACTTCAGCCTCGTGAAAGTTTAGATATCTTTCCAGAAAAGGCAAGTTACGGAGAGCTGTCTGAGATTGCAGAACAAGCAAAGAGACGAGCCGAAGTTGCAAGGTTAAGGGAATTGCATACGCTGAAGGGTCATGTTGAATCAGTGGTGAAACTCAAGGGACTAGACATCGATACAATCCAGCAACATTACACTGTTTGATTGAGAATTTGTATGAGGGCTTTTGGCTACTAATGGGAGCAACGAAAGAGAGAACGCAACGGAACCAGAAATTAATTTTTTTTTCCTCCCATTTTGATGATTTTTTTAGGATGCAAATCCAGAATGAGATAGCTTCTAGCACAACCTTTTGGTTGTTGAGAATAATCCAAAATGAGATTGCCTATTAGCATAGATTTGTACTTGTTGCTATCTATGTAATTTTTGCTTCCATTCAATGTGACTCTTCATTTTCTCTTGTAGCAATTTACTTCTCCGCCCCTAGATAATTGTCATATTTATTAGTTTTTGTTTGTTATTTAAATTAATGACTAGAATATATATAAATTGACTAAAATATCTTTTCTTATATTAGAATTTGAAATGTGAATTAATATTAATAATATTATTTATTGTAATAAAAATTGAGTGAAAACGATTATTCATTTTGTAATATGACAGATATCTTGACACATTAATTTTAGGAACATAAAGTTATTCAAAAATGGAGGAAGTAACTGTTTGTAGGAGAAATTAATTAGAAAATCATTTGGTAAAACAACTAGAGTTATATTTTCATTATAGCTTATATATTCCATTATAAAGTTTTGCGCATTTTGCGACCAAAAGTTTGGTCGCCAAATACAAAAATTAGGTTGCTAAACGCACTAAGCAACTAAAATTTGGTCACTACATTTGGTCTTGAAAATGGTGAAAATAAAAATAATAATAAAATTATATATTACAAATTCAAAATCAAAATATATAAAGAAAATGAAAAAATTAGTCTTATATATACATGTATGTACATATATGTATGTACAGTGGAGTAGAGGTGGGTGGCTGACAAGAAAAACCGAGAGCACTAGGATAGACATACAATCTCGAAAAAAATAAGTCCATCTAATGTTGGAGCTTGGCAAATCGTTGGTCGTTCTACTGTCGTTTTGTCGCAAACCGCTGCTCGTTCGCCTTTCGTATGTCGTTTAGCTCTTGTGCTAGTGTTTCAAATCTAGAACAGAATCACTCATTCTCCCAACTATTTGCACGACGTGGGTGACATCTTGTTGAGGGTTGCGAATCTGCTCGGGAAAATATTCAGAAGCAGTAAACCCCACCCCGAAAACAGATCCTTCTGGGTCGACTCCGCTTGCCGCCTCCATGTACAACTTGCACTTAGACCTGGCAAAAACTGACCCGACCTGATAACCCGACACGACCCGACACGAAGTTAAGTGGGTTTGGGTTTGCTTAAATGAGTTTGGGTTGTAAAAGGGTTGACCCATTTATGACTCGTTTAAAATTTTGTTAAACAGGTAAACCCGACACGACCCGAATACAACCCGTTAAATATTTTTAAAAATAAAATATTTATAATATATAAAAAATATAATTTTAAAAATATAATCATAATAAATATAAATATTTATTTTACTATTTTGATCTAATTTGAGTTAAGTTAAATATAATAATATAATAAACGAATATTATATTTGAACTAGTAGTGTACTAATATTATGACAAAAATATTTAGTTTACTTAGATTAAAGGTATTTAGTAAACGGGTCATATGCGGGTTAGTTAAACGGGTTAAACCCATAATCTATTTAATAATCGGGTTAGACGGGTCGAATTAATGGGTCAACCCATCAACCCATTTAATAATCGTGTCAAAGCGGATCGGGTCGGGTTACCCGTTTAATAAACGGGTCGGGTTCGGGTTTTGATTCTTGACCCGTTTTTAAACGGGTTGGGTTCGAGTTTAGCATAATCGTGTTAATGGGTCATGTCGACCCGACTCGAACCCCACCCGTTAACCCGTTTTGCCAGCTCTAATTTTAAGAAAGAACATTAAAGTCCATGGTTTTTAACTCGTCAAATAATTGCTAGAAAGGAAAAGTTGAGTAAAAAGAGATGAGAAAGTAACCCTAAAAAAAATCCCACAAATCTCCCTTTTGCTGCAATACACCAAAACCCTTTCTCACCTTGCTTCTTGCCGTCAACCAAGAAACCAAACAAAACCTTCCTCACCCAGCCACCTTAGGAACCACCGACCAAACCCACTCACCTTGGGAACCTCCATCAACCCGCCAAATCAAGAGTAGCTCCAGAAAGGAGCGTTGCGCGGTGGAAAGGAATGAAAATGGCGACAATGGGAAAGAAAGAGGAAACCAGTCGCATGAGTATGTTGAGGGAGGTCGGATCTTGGGCGATGGACTGGGTTTTCCTCGCCTGATCGTTTTCATTTAGACGGAAAACTTAAATCGGTGATGGTGATGACGGTGACGCGTGAACGGAGGGCAGCTGAAACAGTGGGCCGTGAATGGATGGAGGATGTTGATGATTTTGTTGTGTGGAATTGATTGATGCTGGAAATGAGGATGCTAGTAACGGCGGTGAGATGCGGAGGAGCTGCTGCTACAGTACTCACGTTCACTGCTACAGTACTCACGTTCACTGCTACAGCAACGTTAATGGCAGCCAACATTTGGGTCAATTGGGAATTAGGGATATGAGATAAATTACTGTTCAGTCCCTGAATGTTAGAAAACCACACCTTAAGTCCTTCCCACTTAATTCATAACAAACTTAATCCACATTATGGTGTAATAAATAATTATATGATTTGAGTGGATTATTTATTTTAATATTCATACTAATGTAATTTGTTAGTCACTAAAGTGGCTAAATTAGAAAGTTTTATGAATATTAAATTTGTTTGATTCAAAATAAATTACAGAAAGTAATTGTAATTTACATGTATTGTTTATTTTAATATTCACACTGAGGTAATTTGTTAGTCACTAAAGTGACAAATTAGAAAGTTTTATGAATATTAAATTCGTTTGATTCAAAATAAATTACAGAAAGTTATTGTAATTTAAATGTATTGTTTATTTCAATATTCATACTAAAGTAATTTGTTAGTTACCAAA
>CANYCX010999943.1:0-11251 GCA_948193385.1 Breynia disticha f. nivosa | reverse complement strand
AATATATAAAAAATAAGTATTATTTTTCATTAATTTTTAAATTAGAATTTTGTTGACTTAATTTTTGTTGGTAACAAACATTGAAAAATCGGAAAAATATTTTCTCGAAAAATGAATTCCTTCAAACAAACAGAGCTTTAGTTAACAATTTTATTTGAATAATTGTAATTATATCAGTAATTTTTTTAATATTATTTTTATAAAATAAATATTATACAAAATTAAAAAGATGAATCTCGACTATTAAAAGACTGTCATGTCCCATCTCACCACGTCCAAGTAAAGTACATGAAATTACTCAATCACAAATTTGGATAATTGACTAGTATCATTTTGATAAATAATAGATGCTGTCATAGTTTATTATTTTATTTTCATTTAATGTATATTTTACAAAGAATACTATTAATTTATAGAAATTATTATTCTCAATTTACTCTCTGATCTTTTTTTTTTGAGAACAATCGAGATGCGACGATAAAGTTTCATTGTTATTTTCATACAACAACGCATGTAAAAGACTATCATTTGTATTTTTGACATAATTTTTTTGCACTAAACAAACAAAAACAGCATCATCTTCATGCAATTAATAACTTTATCGCTACAACTTTATTGCAGTTCATAAGTTTAGAAAGAAACCCTATTAAGTATAAGATGAGATGTACCCATGGGAACACCCCCACCTCTTTCTCTTATGTTGTAGAACCATCCTTTTAAAGTTGGAATAAACCCACCATAAGTGTGATGGCCCTAAGCTTTGTCCTGATGGCCCTGTGAAAGCTTGTTTTCGGAAGTTATAAACCATACACTCACAAATCAACTAAATGTTTTCATCTTTTCATGCTTGGCTATTCAATCCGTCTGTACTTCCCCATCTCGGACGAGTGTGATCTTAGTGCCCCAAGCTTTCGTGGCGGACTTGATTTCCACTAATTCAAATGTCTTGTCTCTCACTGTGCGTGGCGGCACCTTTTAGAGACCATGTGTTAACTATTTTCAATGGTCGTTGATTAGCGATCATCGTTGGTCATTAAATCCGCATGATCTTATCATTTTAGACCAAAAATAATGGTAAAAATAGAGGAGGATTTGACTTAAAAACAACAATGAAGAAGACGACAGAAGAAGACCGACTTTCTTTGAATTTACTACCATGGCCAGAGAAACTAGCAGGTAGTGAAATGAAGAAACATGGTTCATGCTTAAACAGTTAGTTTATGAGTGTATGATCTTTCAACAGCAGTTGTGACACTGACATTGACCTACAGCGGCTTTTCAGGGTCAACAAATCTCCTCGGAATGTCCTCAAGTTTCGCTTATTCTTACTAAAAATCACATGTTTCAATGGAGTTAGTTATATGGTTGGTTCAGTTAGCTGCCTCCTCCTCTTATTGGATGTAACATTTACTCAACAATTCGTCCTTTTGATGTTAACTAATTATGATTCGACCGATTTTGCGTGTATTTTTATGTAGTATCACCGGAAAAAATTAGATAAATAATGAGATTTTTTTTCAATGGATCTTAAAATAAGCAATTAAGTCAAAACACAAAAATATGGTATCAGATTCATCTCTTTCATTTATTAATATTCCACTGTAAACTAGGGATGCTTAAGGAAAGGGATGGAGATCACTAATCTTTAGTCAATATCCTATAATTTGGAATTTTTTTCTAAAGATCCAAACCCGTTTTATTGGTTGAAAATCTCCATTCTATCTTGTTCCAACATTTTGGAACGAGACGGGATAGAGATTGGAAATTTTAAATGGAGAAAACGGTTTCGAGACAGAATTGAGATCATAGAATTGAGTTCTAATTTTATTGGGACAAATTTTCAGATCAAGTCGAAAATCTCTGAGCCCGTGAACAGCTCTACATGAGAGGGTGTGGGTATTGGTATAACTCAATTCATTACTTTTGCTTTACTTTGTATTGTATTCAGGCAAGGTAGTTATCCAACTCTGAGCATAGGGAACCACATGGTCATTAATTAGCGAATATATCAAGTTGATCGTTATATCTGCAGAGTCTTGTAGTTTACTGTAAATTTTAATTCGATTCGTCTTTTCGGAAAAACGTTTCTGGCAAGTGATCTTAGTGTTTAATTAATCCCATGATTAAAAAAGTAATTAACAGAAAACAAACCTTATTAGGTCAAACTGAAAGTGTTGAGTTGAGAATTCAGTTAAACGTACTTCCCTAACTGAAGAGACATTGGTGACATTAGGTATTTTTGTGGGGTATTAATTGGATATATTTTATATATATAACCATAAAATAAAAGCTTTTAATCATCAAAGTCATACATGCATTAACGAGATTAGTTCACCTAATTAATTATCACTTAAGTAATATCTTTCCCACATAATTAAGCATTATTTTTAATTACTTTTTGGCATGCTTAAGATAGTCATCTTCAATGTCACCATCATATATACTACCCCTCATTTCCATTTGATTCATGCATTGTCAATTTGGTAGCATGCATGTCAAATCTTCTATGCATTCTTAACGTTTTGTGCTAAAATTGTGCTAATTTTGAAACTCACTTGTATCCTAGAAAAAAAATTAGCACGAAAAATCAAACCGTCCATTCTAAACCAAAATAAATTAAATTTCTTTTGATAGTATTTTAGCGGTCTGGTTTAAAGACAATTTGACTTTTATCTAACTTGTTAGATTTGATTCGGTTTCAAGTTTAATTACTCTCAACCTGAATTCAAACAAAAATGATCACCAACCACCTTTATAATGTTATAGTTAAAATTTTAATTTTAGTATGATAGAAGATGGAAATTTTATTAGTGAAAAAATAATAGTATGGAAATTTAAAAAATAATTAGAAAGAGTAAAAAATAATTGAATTGAAATTTGTATCTCTTTTTAAACTATCAAACCGACTAATTTAAACCGTTATAAGTGATCTAATGATTTAGTTTGCAAAAAATAATTAATGTAATTTGATTTATTTTTAACTCGACATAATTAATTTGATCTGAAAATTAATTCGAACTATTGCTCAGACCTATGAATCAAATATGTATATGATTTTTTATATTAATTTGTAGTTTTCATATTTTCGTTGAATTTCAAATATGTATATGATTTATTTAAAAGTGAATCATTTTCATAATAAAATTATATTTGATAAAATATATAAAAAAATATAATAAATTTTATTATATTAATTAAAGATAATAACTTTATTATATAAAAATAAAAAATATTAATGATATTTAATAAATGCGTTAATTTTTAATTTTACATCGAAAAGCTCGTAAACATGTTCATTTGTTTGCGAACTTTAAACAAACATGTTCGTGAACAAAATTTTGACCTCAACACAAAACTCGGCTCGAGCTCGAACTCGTGAAATTTTAAACAAGCCGAGCTCGATTACTCTAAAACTCAACTCGACTCGTTTACAGCCCTAACAAGAACCCTTAGTCAGCACTTAACAGTGTGTTTGGTTGAATGTTTTTTAAAGATAAATGGAGGTTTTATAAAATAAGTGTTAAAAACATCTTGTTTGAAATAAAGTACGTTTTCAATCAGAGGTAAGTGCTTTGGAAGTTTTTAAAACTCTTCAAAATCCCTCAATTCCAACCCTCTAAATCGTTGGATTGAAAAATAATTGTAGTTTTATTCTCTATTACTCTACAAATATTCACTTTACTTTACGTCTTTCTATATAATACACCATTTTAATTGACACAAAAGGGGTCAGTCAGCATACTTGCAGTGTGAATTTCAATCCTCTAGAAAGATAGATCAGATGAGCAAGAACTGAAACCCTAAAAGGGTGTGAGGTTTCAAGTAGAAGAAAGCTCTCAAAGAGAGAGAGAATGAGACACACAGATATAGGCCTCAGCAGGTTAAAATTGCATATATCATCAGTGCCATCCAATATATACACAATGTATACCCGCTTGCACTTATACACACACCCAATCATCACAGGCCACGTGTGCACCATTCATTCCACTACTTGAAACATCACAAGTACAAGTGAGTCAATGCATATACAATACAGACATACAACAAACAACACATATATCAACATCCCTTCCTCAAGTTGAGCCTGGTGAAAGGTTCAACTTGGAAAGAATGTTGTGAAAAATGGAACTCGGAAGACATTTCGTGAAAAGATCCTCCAGATTCAGCTTTGAAGGGCAGTGAACTGGTTTGATGAAGCCAGAATTGGTATGATGCTGAACGAGATGTCAGTCAATTTTGATATGTTTGGTCCGCTCATGGAAAACAAGATTGTTGGCAATATGAATAGCAGCCTGACTGTCACACCAAAGAGGAACAGAGAGTGAGTTAGTCAGACGTAAATCACGTAACAGGTAAGATAACCATAAAAGCTCACAAACAGGTGATGCCATGCTCCAATATTCTGCCTCAGCAGAAGACCGAGAGATGGTGACTTATTTCTTGCATTTTCAAGAAACGAGATTGTTACCCAAGAAAACACAATAACCGGAGACTGATTTGCGTGAATCTAGACACTTAGCCCAATCTGCATCAGAAAAGGCACGCATAGTAGAGTCAGAAGCAGGAGCATAAAATAACCCGTGATGTAAAGTACCCTTAAGATACCGCAAAACATGTAGTGCCCCTTTCCAATGAACGGACCGAGGAGCCCCAACAAATTGACTCAAAGTGTTTACCGCATAACAAATATCAGGCCGAGTAAAATTCAAGTATAGAAGTTTACCAACCAGACGCCTGTACATTTCTGGGTCAGAAAGAATCTCACCATCAGCAGCAGAAAACACAGAGCCCCCAGGCAAAGGCAAGTCCTTAGGTTTGGAAATTGTTAAACCAGCCTCCACTAATAGGTCAAGAATATATTTTCGTTGAGAAAGAAATGTACCAGCTAACGACCTGGAAATTTCAACTCCAAGAAAGTAGTGAACGAAACCCATATCTTTAATGGTAAACTATGCATGCAAGTACCTCTTGAGATCCTCAATTAGTGATACATCAGTGCCAGTGATGAGAACATCATCCACATAAACCACTAGAGCAATAAAATCAGAACCTATAGACATAACAAACAAGCAGTGATCATGACCAAATTGAATAAAACCATACGAAATGAGTTTAGAATAGAATTCATGATTCCATTCTCGAGACACCTGTTTCAATCCATAAAGAGACCTATTCAGTTTGCAAACTTGGCCGGGCAATCCCTTACTGTACCCCTGAGGTAATAACATATAAATTTCCTCGTTCAAGTAGCAATGCAAGAAAGCATTATTGATGTCTACTTGATGGAGGGGCCATTGATGTACAGTAGCAAGGTGGATGAGAATTCGAATGGTTTGTCACTTAGAAACCGGAGAGAAACTCTCATGATAATCCACCCCTGGCAACTGAGTAAAACCCTGGGCAACTAACCGCTATTTAGCCTTATGAAAGCTACCATCAGGGTTAAATTTGACCTTATATTTCCAAGCACACCCAACTGTATGCTTCCTAGGGGGAAGATCAACCAAAGTCCAGATGTTATTCCATTCAAGAGCCTCAAGTTCCTCTCGCATGAAAGCAACCCACACTGGATCTTTGCTAGCCTATGTATAGTTAATTGGGAAAACAGGGGCAACCACAGATTCAAGCAAATGAATGTGTTCTATAGTAGGAAGTACTACAGAATTAGATGGGAAAGATGGCAGAGGATACTGTTTAGAACGCTGTGTAGGAGAGGAAATTGAGACATGACTGGAATTAGTGACACAAGTCACATAATTGGATAACCATGTAAGGGGACGTTTAGGTCGAGTACTGACACGAGTAGGGGAAGGATTGGACTGAACAAGAGTAACAACAACAGGTATTTATGCCAAATCAGAAGGCGCATCAGAGGAAGCCTAATCATTTGCTACAGAGGGATGTAAAGGTGTATCAGAAATGGGAGAAACATCATGTGCACTATTGGCATTAGAAGAGCAAGAAGGCACATCATTTGCCAACTCTGGGACAGTATGTAGTGGAGACAAAGGCTCACTGTTCTCACCAACTGTGTAGGGCATGAACCGAGGCTCATGTGGTATATCAGTCATGGCAGGGTATGAAGAGGATTCCTTAAAAGGAAAAAAAAGATTCATAAAACCTAACATCCCTCGATGTAAATACCTTATGAGTGTTAAGATCATATAATTTATAGGATTTCTGACCAGAAACATAGCCAATGAAAACAATTTTATTAGCTCGAGGGCTAAATTTATAAGGGTGTGGAGAAGTCACTGTGGCATAGGCTAGGCAACCAAATACCTTCAGACTTGTCATATTTGGCTTAGAGCCATGGAAGGATTCATAAGGTGTGTGCCAAGCTAGGAGTTTAGAGGGTAAACGATTAATAATATGGGTTTCCATGAGAACACTGTCACCCCAGAACTTGTCAGGTAAGTGAGAATGAAACATTAAAGCTCTAGCAATGGATAAGAGATGTCTATGTTTCCTCTCTACAACATCATTCTGTTGAGGTGCATAAACACAAGACCTTTGGTGTATAATACCGTGGGTTTGGAAGAAAGATTGTAGTGTGTGGTTAATAAATTCAATTCCGTTGTCAGTTCAAATTGATTTAACGGAGTAGGGAGACTGATTATGGACAAAAGTGACAAAGGATTGGATGTAAGAAGGCATAGAAGCTTTAGAGGGTAGTAGACGGGTCCACAATGTCCTGGTATGGTCATCCACTATAGTAATGAAGTATTTACAACCATTGTAGGTAGAAGTTCGATATGGTCCCCATAAATCCATGTGTAGTAGTTGAAAAGTTGTGGTGGTGCGAGTAAGGCTTACTGGGAAAGGTAAACGGGTTTTTTTATCCATAGCACATACATCACAAGGTTAAGATACATGGTCATTGTATTTAATATCTAGGTGAGCAAGTACATCATCAGACGGATGACCTAGTCTAGCATGCCACAACAAGAAATCAGATGTTTTATTACTCGAGGTATTTATAGAGTGCACAGTAGTAACAACAGAAGAAGTTGTGTTAGCTTTATTTGGTTCATCTAATTGTAAACAGTACAAATTCTCGAATGCTATACCCTGTCCAATCAACTGGTTAGTCAAACAGTCTTGTAAGTGACAACCAGAAGAAAGGAATCACTTTCAGGTTATTATGTTACGATGAAAAGAGGGTGTATATAGGACACATAAATTAAGTTACGATGAAAAGAGGGTGTATATAGGACATTATGTAGAGTCAAGTTATAGAACAAGGCAACTGACCCATAATGAGTGACTAGCACAGAAGACCCTTCAGGCAAAAACAATTCAATAGGTCTGTGCAGTTTTGTAAAAATAGAGAGTAAAGAACAGTCACCACAGATATGAGTTGTAGCACCTGTATCTATTATACAGTCACCAGAATGTGCTTTCACCATATGACAAACAGGCAAAGAAACAGTTTGAGAAGTACTTGCAGAGTTAGCTCTGGAACGAACAAAGTTCACACTTTGCTTATGTGATGGGCCTATACCAGCATGTGTTCCAGTTCCTCCTTGCCCAAATTGAGTCATAAAACGTGCAAATTCCTGTTTAAATAGGGCTGCCATATCATACTTCATACTATCTATATCATCACTCATGTGCCCTAGATCATAGGGTGTGTCCTGCATCTCAGAATTCACATTGTGTGCATAAGAGGAGTTGGGATTGAACTTCTTCTTGTCTTTCATTTTGTTTTTGAACCACTCAGGCTCACCATTCAGTTTAAAATAGGTCTCTCTAGTATGATTGTATTTCTTGCAGTAGTCACAGTACCGAGGTCCTTTATCCTTTTTACTAGATGCAGATTGACGTGAGCTAGTCTGCCCTCCAGAATGAGGATTGCCTGGAGAAGTACCTTTCACATAATGAGCACTATGTTCCAGGTTAGTAAGCATGGGTGTTTCAGACTGTTTTTCAACTCGCAGTACCATAGAAAAGGTTTTAGAAACTAAAGGTAGCGGATCAAGCAGCAGTGTCTGACTCAGTGTAACATCAAATGTGTCATTCAACCCCATAAGAAACTGAATTACCTTATTCTGATTTTCCGATTCATCAATTTTTTCCCAACAAAACAAGTACATTTTCCACAATCGCACGTAGGGGTTGGAGCTAGACATTCCAGCTCATCCCACCATTCTTTCAGGTGAGAATAATACATAGTAACAGACAAATTTCCTTGAGAATAAAATACAATGTCCCTTCTCAATTTGTAAACCATAGGCCCTTGACTTTCCCCAAATCTATGGTTAAGGTCATCCTATAAAACCCTAGCCGACTTCGCATGCATCGAAGAACCTACTAGATCCTTTGAGATAGTGTTTATTATCCATGACCTTACCATTCTATCTACTCTCAACCATATCGGAAACATGTCATCATTTTCAGAGGGTTGAGAAATCGTACCATTAACAAAACCTAATTTCAGTTTTGCTCTGAGTGCCATTTCCATAGCATTGTACCATTGCAAGTAGTTGGAATCCGTCAGAACAGTAGTGGTGAGAACCATTCTAGGATGGTCTGATGATTGCAAGAAGAAGGGATCATCATCTGGTTGTGTATTACTACATTTATTTTGCCCTCTAGACCCTCCTCCTTCAAGCACGTCTCGATAGGACTCCCTATCACTTGTAGATTACAGATCTGGTTGTGTTTAGGGTTACGTGAAAGAATTGGGAATTTTCAATTTAGGCAAGTAAAAGAGGAACTGATTATCTTGATAGAGAGGATTTTACTCAGAGATTATTTTGATCAGATCGACGCGCTCTGATACCATCTAGAAAGATAGATCAGATGAGCAAGAACTGAAACCCTAAAAGGGTGTGAGGTTTCAAGTAGAAGAAAGCTCTTGAAGAGAGAGAGAGAATGAGACACGCAGATATAGGCCTCAGCAGGTTAAAATTGCATATATAATCAGTGTCATCCAATATATACACAATGTATATCTGGTTGCACTTATACACACACCAAATCATCACAGGCGTGTGCACCATTTATTCCACTACTTGAAACATCACAAATACAAGTGAGTCAATGCATATACAATATAGACATACAACAAACAACACATATATCAACAAATCCTGGCTCCTTAAAGGCGCAAAGGGAGACATAAATGCTTTGACTTGCTAGTTCACTAGGTCTCTTTGAACTTCTTGTATTAGTTCGTGTGTCAGGTCTAACTTCTTTTCTAAAATTTCGTCAACAAAAAAGACACTCTAGGCAAGAATAATTATTTGATTCCATATATTGATACGTGAAAATTCAGTTTATTAAAATTTTATTTTAAAGATATGTACTTGATTTTCGTATTTAATTTATTAAACTGTAAAAATTTTAAACTCTTATCATTTAAATTTATTTTTTTAACATTTTTGGTAGATTTTCAAATTTCAAATTATTTTCAAATTAAATGCTGCAATTAATCAGCTAAATTGAATTCAGATTAAACTATTCGAAACATAATAATTAAGCACTACAAAAATATCATAAATCTACTAATTAAAATATTATCAGAATTTAAAATAATAATAAAAATAATTACAACAAATTTGTTTAGAAGCAGAATAAATATAAGACACATTTAGACTTGTATACTAATTTTTTTAATCTTAGATTTTCTTTCTGAAATATTTTAATCTTTAAACATAAATGTTTTTTTTAATTTAAAATAAATATTGGAGACAAACAGATGCATTTTAGGAATATCATAAGAAACAAAACAAATAATTAAAAAATTTATTTTAACATAAAAAATAAATAAGAAAAAATAGAGACATATTTTTAATTAAGGTTCATCAACAAATAAAGAAATTTTTTTATTATTTAATAAAAATTCAACGTTAATTTTTTTTATGTAAAATCTACAACTGAATACAAATAGACATATTTTTTCATGTTCATCAATAAAATGAATAACATTGAGGTATTACTACAATATGACGTATATGGGATGATTTTAGAAACTTTCAAATTATTTTTTAATTAGAACATATTTTAATAAAAAAAATAAGAGCACATAAAGACACATTTTATAAATACAAAAAAAATATTCGTATAAACTGAATACATATAGACTAATTTTTAATATTTATATTTTCAGGTTTAACAAATAATGGAAGAGATAGAAGTATTTCTTCAATATGATGGAAAATAAGATAATGTTGAAATTTTTCAAACTACAATGTAAGCGATAAAAATATAGAATCATCTTGTAATTATGACAGATTTGTAGAGAAGATTTATATCAACTTTGAAATAAACACAACGAACACATATGAACTCATAAGTTCTTACAAACTTCAATATAAACACAATGGGCATAGAAATCAGTATAAAATTCTATGATTTAAGACAATTTTCTAGTAATAACTATAAATATTGACATAAATTTAGAGTTCTATAAAAAATTAGCCACAAGAACATGATAAATTAAGATTAAACACATTTATGCATGATTATAAAAATTAAATAAATCATAAATACATATTTAAAGAAAGATACTAAAATTTTCCTAAATGAGTCTAAATGTATACAAGACACATCTCTGTAGTTTTAAGATTTTTGAATTTCTGTAGAATTTTTTTGTTGATTTTCTGTAAAGTAAAATTTTGAAAATATGTGATAGACTAAATTAAAAATAATAAAAAAACTTTTAAAGTGAATAAGAGTGTTTGATTGTATTTTTCTCTCTCGAAATGTATAAGGCAAGATTTACAACTTATATTTTTTAAAATTCGAATAAGAGATGATGCGGTAATGCGTATAACTATAAATAAAGAATTAAAATAACATCCCAAAAAATACGCTTCTTAAAAATTAAATTGAAAATAACTAATCATATAAAAGACACTTTAATTAATAAATTCATTTGCAGAATCTAAAAAATGTGTCATAATTTTTAATTAAAAATTATTACCACTTTAATAAATGTTAAAATAAAATTATCATTTTAGATAAAAGAATAATAAAAAATATTATTTTAGATAAATCTAAACTTAACATGACATTTTTTAAGATAATGTTTTAAAAAATGCTCTTTTATATAATTATCACGTAAAAATACTCATCATCATGTTTATTTATGTTCATATGTGAGAATGTCAAATTTTTGTGTAAATATGTTTGCTTTCAATTTAAATGTGTAAAAATGTCACTCTACTAATTATGTATCTTCTCTCTCATTTAATGGTTTCACATGCATGTTAATTAATTTAATTTGATTTTATCTCGTCTA
>CANYCX010999781.1:0-16348 GCA_948193385.1 Breynia disticha f. nivosa | reverse complement strand
AGTTTATTAAATGGGTCGGGTTCGGGTTGAGGCTAAATGGATTCGGGTCATAAACGGGTCGACCCGTTTAACCCATTTGAAATTCGGGTCATAAACGGGTTGACACGTTTAGGCACGACCCGACACGAATTGCCAGCCCTAACTTTTTACTTAACTTAATCTGTATTTACAGATAATTAATCGTGTTTAATCTTGTATAATTTCAAACTTTTTCTGTCATATATGCTTAATTTATAACTGGCAACACTCAAGCTATATTACAGGATAAAACAGGTTCAAACTCAACAAAATAGAAGCTTAGCACGGGCTAACAGTGCAGAAGCGCGACCCGTGTTGACCATTGTGCTGACTAGAAATCATATGAGCACAGCTCGTGCTGATCAACACTCCATGGGCACGACCTTGTGTTGGTTAGTTAAGTCCCCATATCATTCAACACGTCCCTCATATTAGCTACGCACGACACGTGTTGAACGTCTACAACTCAATATCAACCTATAATTAATCTGTTTTTATCCTCTGATACTTATACAATTATCATTCCATACTAAGTAATCAATTCAGCTTTCAATCATCAACAAACAAACTTCATATATGAAGCATATTTGTATACATCAGAATCACATCCAGTATATCTAGAAACTTACATAAACATATCATTCAAAAACTAATAAAAAACATATCAACATATCATATACATATGCAAAATATGATTAATCAACTCCTAGATGGCATCAATAAAACAGAGAATGGATCGAGTAACAGCTGTCCAACCTGATCGCTTGAACGAACCAACTCTAATGTAGTTGCCTATCTTAATATGTACCTGTACCTGAAACAAGCATTGCAGTTATGTGAGTTGCGGGCTCAGTGAATAATATTTAATTCATTTGACCATAGATATCATCCATTCGTATATCATTTATAAATCAATCAGTTCATACAATCAAATATGACTACCATCTCTCTATTATTCATTTCTTTTTTACATATTTTCTTTTTGATTCCTTTATTCGTACATTCACATTCATAATAAATCCTAACTTTCATCTCCCTATTATTTTTTGAAACATTTTTCCACCTCCTTTTCATGTGGACCTAACTTTTGTCTCCCTACTTTCGTCTTTGAATGATCGATCATTTATCACCTTTCCATCTCATATCACATATCATCATTTCACACATCATTTCTCGTATCAAAACAATAACATCGGTCACATACCTTTTTCGCATTTCTTTTCTCAATTTGCATACCTATTTCATTTGAATCGTATATTCGATTCCATCTTTTCATAATCATTTCACATTTCACATATATCATATCAGTACACATCTCATCATTTTCGTTTCATTTTCATATAAATCATACTTATACGCATTTCATAGCATATTCGCATTCATAAACATATATAATAATTCACATTTGTTTCGTCAATTGCAATTCATTTGCAAAATTTATATATAGCCATTCGTATTTTAATTTAACCAGATAGTGAGTAGATTACTCACATCCTAACTGAAGTACTTTGATTGATACAAGCCTGAACTCTTTCCTGGTCTAACTTGTCGCCCTATAGAACAATTCACACACTTCCAATCACAATCAATTCCACTATATATACATATGTATGCTCCTAATCTTATCCTAATTAATTCTAACAATTTATAACTTAGGTTCTTTCATAAATTATACGTAAATTAAGAATTACGAAGAATTACCTTTGCAGTTTTGCAGTATCAACTCAGATATCGATATCCAGCTTACTCCTAAGATTCATTTTGTTATTTTTTACGAATGATTTCCACCTCAATTCCACCTTTCTCTCTCTAGAACTCTCTTGGCTCACTCTCTCGGTCTCTCTCGACTTTCTCTCTCTTAATTGATACAAAAGAAACTTCTGTTTGGTTAATGATTTTTCAGTTGATAAGTACGATCGTGTCGACCTCAACACGCCCCGTGTTAGTGCCTACGTGCCAGCTCATGCTTCAATTTCTAACATTCTTGCATGATTTACACCTCAGCACGACCCACCTATTGATCAGCACGACTCGTGCTCTTCAACACGTCCATCGTGTTGTTCAGCACTTCCATCGTGTTATTTCCAGAAAACTTGGTTGTGCTCTTCCTTAGAACGGTCGTGCTCACCAGTTTTCCAGTTAGCACGGTCTTGTGCCACCAGTATGCCCCTCGTGCTACACGCTATAACTTAAGATTTTCTACAGTTTACTGCTTAATTACTTTTTTGCTTTCTGCAGTACTGTCCTATCTTACAATTTAACATTTCTGAAGGTATATTATGTTCATTTAAACTTACTTCCATTAATCTTTTACTAATTGTGGGGATTTAGGATACGAATGTTATATAAATGAGCCTGTTCGTGAGCTTGTTCACAAGCCTTTCGCGAGGTTTACCGAGGTGAGGTTTAGAGTGTTCAAGTTCCACACATTTACAAACCAAGCTTAATTTTTTTATTCAAATTTGACGCATTTACTAACAAACCTAATGATGAACTAACTATTGCCGAGTCGAATTCTAAGCCACTGACTATTGCCATATGTTCATGCTTGCATAAAAAGCAGATAATTATGTATACTACTGGGTTTTAGCTTTCAACTTTTGAAAATGCCCACTTATATTTACATATGTTAAAATGAAGTGGTTTTTTTATATAGTTATACCTATTTTCATGTTGAGAAGTGGAAATCTGGAGACATTTATGTATTTGCTTATTTTTTTAGATTATTCCTTTTGAATTTCCTATTTTTTAGTAAGTAGGTTAGTTTCCTATTTATTTGTATATCTTGATTTTTTGCAAGTAGATATAATCATTAGTTATGAGCATATATAAACAATAATGAATACTATAAACATCTATTCTTTTATAGATTATGTCATTTGAATCCCCTATTTTTTGCAAGTGGGTCAGTTTCTATTTGAGTTATATATCGTAATTTTTAGTAAATAGATATGATCATTAGTTATGAATATATATGAACAATAATGAATACTATAAACATCTATTTTTTTATGACCATGCTGTTTAAGTCTCCTAATTTTGTTGATAAGTTTGATACATTATATAATGAACATATATAAATAGAAATGCATTTTCTACTTTCAAATTAAAAAATGACTTATAAAAAATTGTTTGAACACTTTTTAATTGTTAATACATTATATAACGAACACATATGAATAGAAATGAACATTTTTATTTTCAAATTAATAAGTACATGACTTGTAGACAATTTGAATTTATAAAAAAATTAATGAACACGTTGCAACAAAAATGAACTTAGTTTATGTGTGGGTTGTGTTTCATATTTTATAACTAATGTTGTGAATTGTATAATGTAAAAATGTTGATTTTTGTTGTTCACAAGGATTTATAGATATTTTTTTTTGAATTGTCATTAATGGATAGGTTGATAAATGTTGATTCCTCATTTTTTTTGAATTAAATATGGAAGTTATTAAATGTTGCTCCTAAGTTTTAGGGGTTATTATGACAGTTATTTTGTATCTTGTTGTTGATGGTAGCTGTTTCAATTTAATGAGTTGTTGGTTGTTACTCCATTATATCAAGTGAACATTTTTAATTTTTGAAAGACAATTTTGTGCATATTCAAAAAAAGTTACTACAATATGTCATTTGTACAAAAACAGAAACATAACGTGACATTTACAAATAACAAATTCCTATAGTGGACATGCCTAATTTTTTGATTAAAAAGCCATGGGCTAGTGACGTAGATCCTAATTTAACATTTTTATTTGCATATTTTATTAAAAACAAAAAAATTTACACATACAACTTTATGTTGCATTTTGTATGTGAATAACCCTAAAAACGACCATATTCAATACGTGACACGTTCATTAACCATATTTTGTGACAAAAATTGTTACCACCCATCTTCATCATTGTCCAAACCTTTTTTTTTTTAAAATATTGTTGCTCAATTCTCTGGGCTTTATTAGTCATTTTAACATCCATTTTCTCCACAACGTAACGTTTAACATAATATTTGAAGGATTGATTTCATATATATTTTTTATTATTTATTTATAAATTAATTATAATTTTATATATTTTTTATTATTTATTTATAAATTAATTATAATTTAACTTCTTTCATACTTTTATTTATTAAATTATAAATATACCTCAGTTTTAAAATATATAAAATTGATATACAATTTACATAAAATGGATATTTAATTTAAAATAAGAAAAAATTCATATAAAAATTAATCTTTAAAAGTTATAAAAAGAAATACAATTTACATCAAGTTTATATTTATAAAACATTGATTCCGTATAAAATATAATTAGCAAAATTTTTATAAAAATAAAAAGTACAGGTTCCACACTTAAAAATTCTTATAAAGAAATAGGGTTGATTATAAATATACCCTAATTAACTTTTTTAATTACAATCTAATAAGAAATCAAAAGTTTTTTTATAACAAAATATTTATTTACATTTATTACGTTGACTGCCTCATCGACAAAATATTTGGGCAATAATTATAGAATTAATACTCCATTTTGTTTCACCATTCACCGTACCTCATCTTTTTCTTATATTTTTTTATTTTTATAAATTTCATTGTTTTTTATTTTGTAATTAATTTTTTTCACTATATTTTATTTATTGATTTACAATCCGTACTAATGAAATTTTTTCTTAACACTACTAACTAACTACCAATCATCTACTTGCTTTTTGGCCAAAAAATATTGTGTCATGGTGATATCCAACTTTAATATAATCTAATTCTAACATTAATTCCACTAATATTGTATATTCATTTTTCTCTTATGTGATACAGAATTGTTAAAAAAATATAATTGTGCAATATATATAATTGATTTCTCTTAAATAAAAAGTGCTAATTAATTTCTCAACTATTTTTAAATGGTATATAAAGTTTGATTTCTCAACTATTTTTAAATAGTATACAAAGTTTATGTAAAAGTTAAGTTTTATAAAATGTATAAAAAACATAATAATTTAGTATATACCAATTCAGAAGTTTATAATAAGTTTAAATTGATAAAATATTTTCTAAATTTATATACTAATTTGTAAATATTTCTTACTGTTATACAAAGTTGATATAATATCTTCATAAAGATAATATTCAATATTAAAATTATAAAATTTAATAAAAAAATAATTTTTCCAAACAATAAATAATATAAGAATTCATATATATTAAGTATAAAGTTTGTATTAAGCTTAAATACTAAAAAAAATAGATATAAATTCATTTATAAAACAGTTTATATATATATATATATATATATATATATAGGTCTACATAAGTTTATATGAAGTTTATAAAACAACAAAAAAATTCTCCGTATTAAATGTAAAAAAAGATAAATCATATGAATTGTAATAAAAAATAAAAAACGTATTATTTGTAAAAATTTTAAAAAATTATATTTTTGTAATAAAAAAAGTACGAATAATGTAAAGTGTAATTAATCCAAAGAAATATTAAAAAATTATGCCCACAACCACATTAAGATTTTTTAAGTTTAAAAAATGCCACTCGTAATTACCATTCTTTAGAAATGCCAAAGGGACAGATTTTTTTGTTGATAATGCCATATTTGACTTTTCAATTTTGAAAATGCCCCCATGTTTTCTGGATAAAGACGTTTTTTAAAAAAAGAAAGGATTTTAGCGTATCTAAGTCCTATATTCTAGCATGGGGAACTGAAACGTGATCATTGCCATAAATATCCCAAGAAATCTAACAGACCCTACTTTATACACTCTTCTTTATTTCTATCGTTCTCTCTCTCTATAAATATCTTGACATTGCTCTTTCGGCGTCGTTTTGGTTGCATGCTTCAAGAACTGTTCATTTGAACCCTTGTTTGCACTGAAGGTATGATTTTTTTTCATTTATGTTGTTGTGTTTTGTTAGGGTTGCAGAATGTATGCGTTTACGGGAAATGAGTGTTGAAAAAGTTAGAACTTTGGGTTATTTGTTAGTTTTCGAAAGGTTTTTGTGGGTGTTTGAGGCGGTTTGCATTTGGGTTGATGTAAGTTTGTGAATGAGTTGTCATTGCGAATGTTATGGCTAACAAGATGGACTCTGGGTTGTTAATGGTTTCCGAAAGTGATTTAATGGGTTTTGTGGGGTTTTTTTTGCTTTGTTTATTGTGTTTGTAGTTGTTGTTATTACTGAGAACATGGTTGAGATTAATATTTTTTTTAATGTTCGCTTTTGGGGTTTTAGGGTTCATGGATGCATTGGCTTAAGTCGTTTGCATGTGTGGTTTTTCTATAGATTATGGCTTCCAAAAAGGATTCGGTCATTTTGGATGTGGGGACAAAGTAGAATAAAGGTAAGGGAGTTCCGAAAGAGACAGATCCAAAAGCCTTGTCGTACAAAGCTGAGGGAACTTATGTTAAGGGGGCCAAGAAGCCTGATGAGATAGCTTCAACTAAACAGAAGGTTTATGAAGGTTTGTCAGTGAAAGCCACTGGACGTACTAAGAAGGCGAACGCCGGACCGGCGGAACAACAGAGGGTATTGTTTTCTTGACGTTTTAATAATCTGTTTGCTTTTTTGACGAAATTTATTTGTTATGAACACCGATGAACAAATATGTACACACACTGTCGTATTGTTTATGAATAGTCATTTTATTTTAGGACCTTTGGGGATTGTGTTTGATATTTGTTTCATGGAGTTATTTAACACATTTGGACAGTAAAAAAATACATTGTGTATATAATTTGAACATTGACGAATACTCATTGTTGTTGTGTCTGTTACAATCGTTGTGTTTTAATGAAAAATTATTCCTTTTGGCTCCTTTATACTTGGAAGGGTATTGAAAGATATGAACATCTAAGATCAACATGAAATGTTTAGTGTAATTAATGGCAGAAATATTTGAACAATTGTGATTAATTTCAAAGAAGCGCTTGAGTTTTTCTGATGTGTATATTCTGGTAATGCAGTGATCAATTATGAACATGTATGAACACAATTATGAATGTTTGTATTTATTTATATGTGAATGTTTCGTATTTGGCATTTATTGTTTACAGTTTTTTCAGGATGTCGATTTGTTGATTCTACCGTCAAACCATTTTAAATCGAGGGTTTCTCTATTCCACATACCAGAAATTTTCAAATTCCTCAAAACGCATTTATCCGATAGAGCGATAGATAAATTTAAAGGAACAATATTTGGTTGGGTGCGGAATTTGGGTTTAATGAATGTTCAAGCCCAATTGGTTCAAGGTTTATGTCTTCGAGAACCTACGTGTAAAGACATTGAGTCTATGGTTTTTAAGGTTGGAAGCAAATGTTTAAAGTTTGGGAATTTTCCATTATGACAGGATTGAAGGTTGTTTGAAATTTGGATTATCCGAACTTCCAGCCAGATCATTATAGGTTGAACGAAAGGTATTTTTTGGGTAAGATTGAGATTGACATGAGTTTTCTCAAAGAGTTACTAGTAGCAGGTGGGTTGTGGACGAGGATGATGTCGTGAAGGTAGCTGTGATGTTGGTGATATTCTACGTCCTTAAAGAAGTTGACCCGAGAAGACTTTGCTATAGTGGAGTCTGGTATGTATGCTGAATATCCATGGGGATTGGCCAGCTACAATTTGTTTATGTCGTCGGTGAAGGGGATGTTAGCAAAACCAGATGCGGCGAGAAAAGGGCCTCTAGGAGATAATTGTTATTATCATTTCAATGTGTTCTGCTGTCCGACTGCATTTTGTGCTTGGTTTTTCGAGTGCTGCCCGAGGATCAATGGATTGTATGCCAATAAGGCTGAAAGAGTGGGCAGGCCTAGGATGGTTAATTAGAGGCCAATGGATAATCCTAAACTGACGTACAGTGACATTTGTACTCAAATTTTTTATTTTAAAGGGGTACGTGTGCATGTTGTTTTTTGTTCTTATTCGTTCTTATTTGTTCATTTTTTATAACTCATTCTTAATCATACTATGTTGTTGTTTTGTGTTCATTTCGTTATACGTCAGTTGCAAGTTGGTAATGTCATGCCATCCAGTGAAGAAATTGAAGACCTGTCGATACGCGTTTTAAGAACTACTGCTATAAAGTGAGAAAGGATGGCTTCTAGCTTCCCAGCTATGCATGACAATGAACGGAAGAAGGATAATGAGCAAGATAGAAAGAGGCGTAAATTGAGCTCACTGGTCATGTGCATGCAGAAGGAATTTGCTAAATTCAAGGAAGAAATTGTGAACAGGGTTTCTTCACTGGAAAATAAGTTTGATATGATATGTGAACTTGTTAAATTCAAGCTGGGTTTTTTTAAGGCCGAGAAAGAGAAGGTGAGTATATGCATTTGATGTTTTTGCTATGAGTAGGGAAATTTAAACTCGATTATAATTTAGTGTGATCATATTTGCATAACAGATGGCAAAAGGTCAATCTCCGAGACAATCGTAGGATCACATGCCATATATTGGTGAACCTATTATCAAGGAGATTTTCACTCAGGATGATGCTGATGGAGAAAATGCAGATGTTGCGCTTGAACTTGCTTTGTCTGTTGGTCGTGAGGTATTTTCGCCAATTGTCAGTGATGATGAGTGATGATGGTAGCCAATGTTTATATCATTTTGTTTGAAAATGTTTTGTACTTTTGAATGTACTGGGATTAACATTTTGGATAGTATTAATTAAATATGAAGGCTGAAGGATCAAACAAATTAGTATGTAATTTGGTAGGTTTGGTGAATGTAATAGTGTGTGTTATTGTTAATGGCATTTTGTAATGAATTAAAACTTGTTGTGTTGTTTGGTGTTATGTCAATAGTAGTCTAGTTGGTTCTCCTCAGATGTGAAGTGATTTGAATTGAAGAAATAACTCAATATGTTTCCTAAACTGAATTGGTGTGATTGAATTTTCTATTATGTACACAAATGAACACTGATGTACACAAATGTAATCAAGATTTTTGTTATGTTGATTGTTATGTTTTTTTGTTAAATTTTGTTTGGTATTGAATGGTTTAAACGTCAAGGCTTATGCTGAAGCTGAGGATGTAAATGAGGGTGGAACTATAGAGGATGCGAGTAAAGAGGACGATTTTGAAGGAACAACTTGTGAGGTAAATGTCCAAGATGGCGTGCATGTTGGGGCACCTATCCCAGTAAATATTGAAGGTCATGGTACCAATTATGTTAAGAATATCGTGGATGAGAAGGTGTTGGATGCTGGCATTACAATTTTTGTTGTGCATCGTGTTACCAAGAAACGAAAGTTAAGAACTCCTAAGAAGAAGAATATCAAGTATAAGTGCATAAATTATTTCGAAAGAATTGGTGATACTGTTTCTATGAAGGATGAATCCAAAGTAAGAGTTTTGAAAGGAGGGTATATCCGCTGGACAATATTTTTTATTGTCAATTGGAATGATGATTGAGGTTGCGAGATTTGTTGATGATGGGACAGTTGATGCCATTGATGATTTGGTTTTTTCTCAGGGAGATTAAGTTGTGTTTCTTTAGAATAGTTGTTGCAGGTTTGGTTAATGAGTGTTAATTTTTCCTTTTGTTTGAATCATCTCATATATTTTAATCGTTAATGTGAATAGTTTGACAAAGCCAATTTACAAAGAAGGTGCAGAAGTGATGCCTCATTCATTTGATTTCCAAATTTCGACTGTGAACAGGAAGATGTGGCTATTCGATCTGTATTATTGTGGGCAGAAACTGATCGACTCAGTGAGTTTTTTTAGTCATTTTTCATTATATATTTAGATCATTGTTCATTTGTATTCATTATTGTTCTGATGAAATGTTGTTTACAGTGTTTTATTTTTATACTTTTTGTGTTGGTCTCGTGAGCACATATTCATATTTGTCGGTTGTTTCCTCATTACTGTGCAGTAATAATGAACTTTTACTTTGTTTTCATCTTATTATTTCAGCATATCAACATTTGTTTGTATTATTTGTGCAAGATGGTGAAATATGGGAAGGTTGTCGTGAGTTTGACAACAACTGATGACATGTTTGACCAGACTTTATGGCTTATATATGATGAATATTTGATTGCTCGTGAGGAGACTAAGAATGATTTTTTAAAGATGATGATTATTTGTTATGCTGGTATATGCATGGATTGGACATTTGGTGTGGTTAGAAATGAACCAAGGTTGATCACGTGCTGTTTTCGGTCAATACTGGAGGTCATTGGATATTGTTACGTATGGATATGCAAATGAAGATCATATTTATATATGATTCAATACGTTCAGAAGAACATGACAATGATGTAAGGTTAAAACTTGTGAGATACTTGGATTTTCTTCCTCGCTTCATTCGTTTGTCTGGGATCTACAAGAAGGCATCTGATTTTGGTGTTACCAAGTTTGATCCTGTGTTTGTGGATAGTTTACCGGAGCAGGAAAAACTGTAAGTAATTTTTGTTAGGAACAATAAAGTACAAATGTTAACATCTATTGAGGAATTGTAATTTTGTTAGTTTGTTGTTTTTTTTACAGGGATTGCAGGGCTTTTGTGATTGCTTTTGCTGAATTTTTTGCTCACAACCGTGTGGCACTGTTGGATGAGTCATTCAATATTGAACTTTACTGTAGACAGCTTGCGTGTTTGCTTTACCATTATGCTAGGATGAAGCAAGCTAATGATGTTGTTAGTGATGATGATGAACTCCAAACCGAGAAGAGAACAAAGAAGGGTACAATGAAGAAGAAGTCAGTAAAGTGATTTAGTCGAATTTTGACCATTATTTCTCGTTTTTCAGTCTAGCATGTGTTTGACATGTTAGAATAATAATAGATTTAGTTGATGCAATTATCGTTGTTTGGTCCCTAACAAAGGAATTTTAGCTATCTGAAATAAATACCTTCACATTTAAGTTGTTTTTACGGCGTTAAGTTGATTTTATATAGCTTCTTCTAGAAACATGATATATTTAATGAGTTATTTCATTGTGTGATCAAATATGAACAAATATAAACATGTGGGGATAATGAAGGAACAACTTGTTTTATTCCAAAAGAAACATAAATTACACAGGTATGTTTTTGCAGGTCCACCTGTTGTGATTTTCCTTTTTACATGAACTGCATATGTGTCGTCTTTGAGGATATTCGGCTAGTTTGAACCGATTCGTTCTAATTTTACCTACCTTTACCTTTCTGGCTGGCACATTAACAACTTGGCTTCGAACTCCTTCTGGCATTTCATATTCGGCAGTTGTAGGTATGGAATTAACAACTGGTGTGTAAGTGAGTTTGAATGAAGACGTTTTGCAGAATCAGGAGAAAAATTCTTCAATTTCCATGTTCTTTTTCACGATTATAGGGTATTGCGTGTTTGCATGGGAGCTCTTCAATCTGGGATTTGACGCACGAACATGTTCTTTTTCTAAGTCCACAATATAAGTATTATTTCCTTCCGTCACTCCATAAATATGGTCTGATGATTGCAATATCTGATGAAAACAAAAACAGGAATTGTAATTGCTCTATAAAAAAATGTTATACATTTAAATACATAATGAACAGATAATTAAAAAAATGAATAAAGTTTGATTTATAAAATAGTACCCATTGAAAAATGAACATTATTGCCTGTTGATGAAGCCTTGAAGAACCACTTGCAATTTTTGCTGACGCATTTCAAATGATATCTTCGACTGCATGACTTAACAACTTTGTAGTTGAAGTGGTTGTGCAGTGCGTAATGACTAATTACAAGTTTCAGTGATTCCTTGTTTCTATAAACAACTCCCACATCTAATTCGTTCGTATTCGTAAAATCAACCTCATTGTCCGAATCACTGTTGTAGTCGGCCTCTCGGAATTTTTCATTGTATTCCACAATATCTTTTCCAATTTGGGATGTCTGTTCAATCATGTGGGGTAGGTATTCCATGTTCAAGTCGAACAATGCAGCGAAACTTGAGGTCGCATCGTCTATATTTGATAGCAGCAAAAAAATGAACAATAATGTGTTGTAAGGAACATATTCATGGGAAAAAAATTAGATTTTTTAAATCGTAAAGATCAATAAAATACATTAATGAACTGTGAACAACGGTTGATGAGACAACAATACTGGTTGGGCCTCCTCTGGAAATGAGACAATCGTCTCATCATAAACTGCGACATTAGTGTTCTGTTTTGGACACGATAAGTCCTTATCTTCTGCAATCTCCACTATGAGAGGATATTTTAATGGTCCAAGTTGATCTTTCTTAATACTGATGAGGATAAGTCCTTATCCTCATGCATTATGTATTTAATGCTCAAAATTCTCCTATCATCACTTAAATTCAGAGATTCCTTAATTTGCACTCTTAAATATTATATTTTTGAGGTAACATTTATAAGGATTCTGAACATTAGATATTTCTCGTAAATGCCATCTTCATTGAAATGTCCCCCATATTTAATTACTGTTTGGATTGTTTCCATTGTTCCCCTGCACAATAATGTAAGATAAAAATAAAAAATGAACAAGGCATAAATCTTAGTCACATGATTAAATTATTGATTTTTCACTTACGTATAAAATTATTATGAACTAAAATGAACAAAAATGTATTTTGTTCATAAGAAGTTTACATTTTAACGTCAAAACTCCAGATTTTTTCGAACCCCTTGAACAATAAAAAATATAAACAATTCCGAACCATGAACATAAAAATACTAAAAAAATCAAAAATCTGGCCACTCTAATGAATGAACTGATTCGGACAAACCGAATGTCATCTTCTTCATTTACCTGATTTGACAGAAATAGTGCAGTAATCTACACAATTGTTGCAGTTATTGTTGAGTGTTAACGACTGGGGTGGCTTCAATTTTGCAGCGTCATTGAATATTATTGCAACAAGAAGTTATTGTTTAGGAATTGAATTCACAGTTATCTTTAGGAATTGTTTTGACAGATTTTTTAGTGTTAAAGATCACATTTATTGCAATTATTTTGGAGGTTTTATCTTTGTTAAATTGAATTTAATTTTCAAATCAGGTGGTTAAATGTTTTTGGTCAAGGTGGGTAGTTACCTAATTTTTCGAAGAAATAAGTCAAATTACACATATAACACTTTAAAATTACCACATTTCCATATATACTACCTTAGCAAAGAAATCCCAAGATTGCCATCTCAAATGATTTCACTCCCTAAATTGACACACTATATATAAATCAAATCTAAAAATATTCTCCATAATCTTTCCAATTCAAAATTATCATACATTCAAAAACCAGAATCCTCTCAAATCAAAAAACGTGTTCGTCGGAAACATTCAACGTCCAAACACACATTCCATCGCCAACATTCAAATTCCAAACATTCATCGACAACATTCAACATCCAAACAGATTGATCGAGAAACCTCAAACATCCAAACAGCAATCTGATGGAGGAAAAAAAAAGTCATCTTGTGGAAGAAAAACAAACAAAATCTACTCGCACAAAAGGCAAGCGACTGGGAGAAAAAACACAGATTACCTTCATTCAATTACCTCAGATCTGGCAAAATCATGAAGAAATCAAGAAGAGTCAAGTTACGTCAAACAAGTCCCAAACATAAAAATTTTTTAGTCCCAAGCATAAAATAAAGACAACAAGAATCTTCAATCAGGTTAGTACACAATAACATATCAGAAATTACTTCTCCATATTTAAAATATATATATCATCTAATTATTTAATTAGTTTTAGAAATTTCATTATAGTAAATGATAATGTCAACATTAGAACAACTCTATTAATGATCTTTTATCATGTTCTCGAATATTATGATTTTCTGAAAACATATATGTGGTAATGGAACGAATGCATCACCATACTGTATACATAAAAACCAACATACTGTTTAACATAGGTCATATTTTTGTCATCTTTTAATCATCTCTATGCATCACCATACTGTATGCATAAAAACAGCATACTGTTTATTATAGGTGAAAAATATTTTTGTCAACTATTAGTCATCTTTTATATACCACAGAACACAATACACAAAAAACATATTGTTTATTATAGGTGCATGTTTGTCAACTTTTGGTCATCTATTTTATGAAAAAAACAGAAAAAAAATCAACATACTGATAACACAGATTCAACAATCTTTGCAAATACAAAAAAATCAAAAAATGAATCAACTCCTAGTATTTCTACATCACAATGAGTATTGGGACGAATCTAACAAATACATCAATTTTCAAGTTCAAGGAATGATTCTACAAATTCCTTGTAACTATAAAAAATTGATACAAATTATTTGTCAATACATAAAAAAGGATAGTTCAGTGATGACAATAGATATCAAATATCAAATAGAAGAAGGATATATATTTCTTGAAATAAGTAATGATTTGGAAGTTTCTTTTTTCATTGAATTGAAAAGACATTATGAAATATCCACTTATTATAACTGAAGTTCAGAGTCAAATGCAATGTGAAGAATATCCTGAGTGAGATATGATACCTTTAAACTCACTCATTGAAACTGAAGATGTTGAAGAAATACAACTAGTTGAAATAGCAACACAAGATAATTCAACTATGCTGACCCACAACTTCCATGTTCCAAACATTGAAGAAATAGTCAGATTTGCTGCAGAAATATCAAGTCATATTATTGAAACACATGATGACTCAGATTCTGATGTAGAACAAGACATTTCAACAAACCAAACATTGTCAATACACACATCAAAACTACCAAAAATAATAGTTGGCAAGGAATTGAAAGATAATGAAACATTGAAGAACATTGTGACAAATTATGCATGCATGAAGAATTTCTAGTTCAAAATCAAAAAATCATGCAATAGAACTTTTTCAGTGGTCCATATGAATCATTCTTGTGAATGGCAACTCAAAGCATCAAGTATTCAGAAAACTGAAATATTCAAATTAAGGTTCTTCAATAATATTCACATATTTCCTCTCGAAGAAAGATTTACTGAATGTAGACAGACATCTTACAAGTTCATTGCAAGCCTAATAAGTGAGAAATACAGAAATGTAAAGTCATCATGCAAACCTGTGGACATTAGAGATGACATCAATGACAAATTTGGAATACAAATTCATTACAAGAAGCATGGAGGGCTAAAAGAAAAGCTACAGAGATGATATGGGGCAAATACAGTGACTCTTATAAAGACCTACCAAATTATTTGCACAAATTAAAAGCTATCAATCCTGGATCTTTCATAAAAATAAAAACAATAAAAGACAAGTATTTTTCCCTGAACAACTCATGGTCAACATTAGGTTTAACTTCATATTGAAATAATTGTTTCTATAAAAAATCAATGTCATTAGATAGTCATCTCATAGTTTTGATTTGTGGATGCAAATCATTTTTATACACATTCTTTGCACTACATGCATCTGTTGAAGGTTAGAAATTCTGTATACCTACAATAGTGGTTGATGGAGCATTTTAAAAAAAAATCTATGGTGGGACATTATTGTCAGCATGCACAAAAAATGTTGTTGGAAGAATTTTTCCCCTAGCTTTTGCTGTGGTAGATTCAAAAAATAATAAATCATACAAGTGATTTTTGAAAATCTCAAGGAAGCATTTGGGGACAGAGAAGGAATGTCTATTATTTTGGACAGACATGAAAGTATAAAAAATGTAACAGAAAAGGTATATCCTAAAGTTAAACACTATTACTGCATCTATAATCTTGTCAACAATTTGAAGATAAAGTACAAGAAAAACAAAAAACTTATGCATGACTTATTCATGAAAGCAGCAAAAGCATACACAGACACAATTCAACTACTACATGACAGAGTTGAAAATTGGACAACAGAGTTTACACATATTTGACACAAACAGTGTCATTAGAAAAATGGGCAGCATACAAATCAAAGAACAACAGAAGAGAGACAATGACATCAAATAATGCAGAAACTGTGAACCCCAAAAATAAAATCTCATTTTTAATTTAATTTACGCTCTTTATAAAATAATTATAAAATCAGAGTTTATTTCGAATATGAGTTAGAGGAGATAGAAAATTAAATACAATTTTCTTAAAAACATACATGGGCCCAAATCGAATACAACAATAATATAAAATATAATCCAAAATTTATAAATTCAGCGGAAGCAAATAAAAACGTTTGAAAATAAATCCTAACACAATTATTACATATTTCAAATATGTTCAAATCCTCAATCTGAAAACAGTACACAATAAGATAATGGAGCTCCACCTCTGACGTCAGCAAGTCTGGTGCAAGATCACTGTAACTCCGGTCCACTGGTAACTTTCAACAACCTGCGCATTTTTAAACAAATCGTCCTAGTGAGCGAGAAA
>CANYCX010999554.1:0-11579 GCA_948193385.1 Breynia disticha f. nivosa | reverse complement strand
TGTATATTACATTCTTTTACATTTTCTCTTTCATTATCAACCAACTACCACCTACCTTTTTAAAACCTTATTAATTACATATCTTCCCTTCATTAAATTCTTCCTCTTCTTAGTTATTAACCCACTTTAACTCTCATTTTACTCCAATTACGATAGAATGCCACAATTCTATCCATTCCACAGCTAATTAATCCATCAATTTCTCCGACTTCCTTAACAAACTTCTTAACTCATTTTCTTAAATAAGAAATTAAATCCACACTTCTAAACACCCAATCAAATTGGCTATGCAATTAACCTTAATAAAGACCAAAGAACATAACCTTAGCATCAAAACTTAAAATCCAACTTAGGTTCACTAAGTAAAAATTCGTCACTTTGAACCACCTCTAATAAAACACCATTTTCAAAGCCCTAAACCATGTATTAACCTCAAAATCATGCACTACTAGCTACTACACATCCAACCCTATCCATCAAACCCGGAATCACTTAATTCCTACTTATAATCAATCAAAATTTCACATTCAAACATCAAACCACTACAAAAACGTGATTCATCAATTTAAGAGGTAAAACTTACCAATTAACAATCTCCACTCGTTCCAATTTCTCCAGGTCACTAAGGTTCGATGAATTCTAGGTTTTGTTAGGGTTTTTTCGGATTTGGTTCAAGTTTGGAAGTTCAAACGTGAACTTGGAATGAAATGAGAAAGATTTCATATGTTTATATATATATATAATTCCAATTTGACCATTTTGCCCTCGGCTATACCCTCGGTCATCCTTTTCACTTTCTCTCTCCCAATTTGTCTTATCTTTTCCCGATTTTAGTTTTTCACACCTTCTACACACTTCCATCAATATTTAATTAAAAATATTTCGCGAAAAATTTATTCGCATAATTATGAAATAATTCAAAAATTACTAAAAATTCTTAAAAATGGAGTGCGTTACAAAATGTGAGAAGTGTGGCATGGAATAAGGCACAATGCATTCATACATGAAGCTCTAGGCGGGAAACTGATAAATTGAACTAATAAGATCTGTGTGAGCGAGAATGTAAATTTGGGTGCTCTTTGTGAGCTAGTACGAGGGAGTGGTTACGTGCTCTTGGTGAGAAAAACAAATCGCGGGTAATATATGTATCCCATAGTACACCGGGCATCATGGTAAAATTCAAACATATTAGGGTGTGCGAGCGTGCCAAATTGTGAGGCACTGTGTGTGCAAATTTCGACACTGTGTAAGCCAATTTTTATGGATCCATTCTTATTGTAACCGATTCTTCCAGCCGACGAGGCTCGTTTGTAAACGTCAATGTGAGGAACTAGGGTGCCAATTAAAAAGGAAAATGAAATGGTATAATGGGAGATCACAAATAGCAAAGTATTAGAGAAGATGCATCCTCATTCATCATGTGCATAAATGGTTGCTCTTCATGTGCGTATATAGTGCTTATGTTGATAATTGGGAATGTAAAGCTACTATGTGCTTGTGATGGTGGTTAATGAGTTTGGATTGATGATGAATGAAGCGCTTGATAACATGTGTTAAATGGATGCCTATGTGTAATGTGATTTGATATCATGTGCGTATGGTTGTATATGACGTGAAATTGTTGGAATAATTTGGTGAAACCTTGCTTGCATGTATGGGAATTTAATTGGCTAAGTTTTGGATGCAAAATTAGTACAACGTGGTAGCAGAAAGCCAGCCACGTTTATGACTGATGCCAGTCACAAACGTGACTGGCATTATGATCACCATTTGTGGTGATTAGAGCCAGCCACGAACATGACTGATACAGTCATGATCGTGACTGGCCTTCTGGCCGAGGAACTTACTGATCCGAGTTAGTCACGAATGTGACTGAGACCAGTCATGATCGTGCTTGACCTTTTGGCCAAGGGAAGTGACTGATCTGAGTTAGCCACTAACGTGACTGAGACCAGTCACGATCGTGATTGAGTTTCTAGACAAGGGAAGTGATGTTGGCTGTCAGTCATGAACGTGACTGTCCTTAGTCACGATCGTGACTTCTAGGGACCATAGGTATGCGAGACTGAGTGCCACGAATATGACACAAAGTGTCACAAACGTGATGCACCTTCTGGGTTCGAATTCCCTATGCTTTAGAGTGCCACGAACTTGACTCATGGAAGTCACATTCGTGACAGCCCTTCTGACCAATTAAATGGGGTGAGTTTTAGGGAGTCACTAGCATGATTGCATCAATCACGATCGTGACTACCCTCCTACCAGAATATGCTTAATTTGTTTTAGTCCAAATGTGTCCTAAGATGTTCCTTTATGTTCCCTTGTGTTCATGTGTTATAAATTGAAACATGTGTTTAAGAATATCTCATCGTACCTTGTTGATTTCGTACAAATCATCGTATACTTTATTATATACACGGCTTGTTGTATGTGGGAACTTGAGAACTTATAAACAGGGATGCAAAACATGTGAAGTTTTTAATATTATTGCATGGACATAGGATTGTATGTATGATTGCTAGATGTTTAGGAAGGGTGTCCTTTTCGGTAAGTGTTACTTACAGGATTTCATGACTCACACGTTTTATGCTGCTTGTTTGGGCAGGATTATGAGGGCATTTTGACTCAAAGGTGGTCGATCTTTTGCTTGCTTACAACTAATACTCGAGAACAGAAGAACCAAAGGTGGGTCGTGCACTAGGATTATAAATCGCATATCTTACATATCATTGTATAGAACATTTTAGTACATACTAACTTTTTGACAGGTCATGATATAAATTAAATCAAATGAGTTCTTTTTGTAAAATTGAATATATTTTGGAATAATTCCTTTTTCAACATTGTAAGTGTTACTTGAGTTATGAAATAAAAAGGTTTTATAGAAGTTCTAAATTATTGTCTTAAAATAATATGACGTCCGAATTCGAGTGCTACTTGCAAGAAGTACGAGAAATAAATTTATATTAGTCGAATTTGGGGGTCACAGTGGAATCTTTCAACTCTTTCCCTTCCATGGAGCACAACTTTATTAGATCAAGGGTGATCAGCATTAAGTCACTAACTTAGTTTTGATAATGTACTAACTCGTAAACGTGAAAAAGATTGATGTGCAGGTGAAAATAGCATTCTAGAAGAGATTAATGTACGTTAATGTTGATGAGTAACGTACGTTATTCATAAGGGAACCCAGCAAAAATAGAACAGATGATTAACGTATCTTCAGAATAGAGTAACATACGTTAAGTTGATTAACGTACGTTATGAGGCATAGATAATGTACGTTAAGGTGATTGCAGTTTTGGCCGATGTAAATCAGAGTACACGTGGTGGCCGTTGGAGCATAGCATATGTTATGACGAAATGGGAAACATACGTTATTTTGGTAACGTACTTTAGGGATATTGGTAACGTACGTTAATGACTCTAACACAACATTAAATGCATTGGTATTTCAATGTCAAACAGCTAGTAAATGTGTCAAATGACCATAAACTGAAGAGCGAGGTATAAAAGAAGTGTAATAACTGCTGGGAACACTCTCCACAACTTGAGAAACGTTAAGACTTTCTTGTAAACAAAGTTTAATGCATTTGGCAAACATTTGAGCAAAAGGCTTGTAAGCTTGATAGAAGCTAATTATGATTTGATAAAAGTGCTTGTGAGTGTCCATTTGTTGAGGATAGAAAGAGATCATTGTAATACAGTTCTTACTTGTCTTGAAAGTGAATTTGTAAGAGAAAAATTTTAGTGGAAGTTTGTAAATCCTTAGTAGAGGTACGAAGGTAGTGGAGTAGGCAAGATTGTGCCGAACCACTCTAAATTCAGGTGTTATCTCTTCTTATTTACTCCTTTACTTTACAATTTCATATCAATTTTGCAAGAACAACGAAAATTACAAGGTTCAAGATTCAACCCCCTTTTCTTGATTCCTAGAATTTGTATCAGAGTGGGTTCTCTTGATAGAATTAACATCCAAAGAGTAATCGATCAAAGATGGCCTTGAACATTGGAGGAAGTGATAACTATGGGTATGCTACCAATAGACCTCCATTCTTTGATGGGTCTAATTATATGATATGGAAGAAGAGGATGATGATCTTCATCAAATCATAAGATATAAATATATGGAAAGTAATTGCAATTGGTCCTAATGTGCCTAGAGCGAAAAAAATGGAGAAATCAAAAGGGAAAGTGAATATAATGATGAAGATTGGAGGGGAGACCAAACAAATTCAAAGGCAATGCTATATTGTGCATTGAATTAAGAAGATTTGAATAGAGTAGCATCATATGACAATGCAAAGGAAATATGGAATATGCTTGAGGTTACACATGAAGAAGTTACTCAAGCAAAAGAAACCAAGATCAACAGGCTTCGTGATTATGAACTCTTAACTATGAAGGATGGGGAAAGCATTACGTCTATGTTGGATAGGTTTGGTGAGACTACCAACGGGTTGGCATCATTTGGAAAACCTATCATAGAAAGTGATAGTGTGAAGAAGATATTGAGATCACTACCTAAAGAATGGATACTATAGTTACCGCTATTATAGAGTCCAAAGATTTGAATAAGCTATAATTTCGTGCCTTGGTTGGTTCTCTCTTAAATTATGAAATAGTTCTTAAAACTAGAGGACTCAAAATTAAGTGTAAGGAGAAAGACAAAGGCATAGCTCTTATGGCATCTCAAGAGGAAAGTGATGAAGAGCATGTGGACTTAGAAGAAGATGAAGAAGTAGCTCTTTATGCAAAGATTATGAGGTGATACAAGACTTTTCTTAAGAGAAGAAGAAGAGAATTAAGAAAAGAGCCAAAGGAAAACTTTAAGAGGAATACTTCCTCTACCTACAAGAATAATAATGACACTTGCTATACTTGTGGACAAATTAGTCATCATTAAAAGGATTGTAGGATGCCATCATCTAAGCTCCATATGAAAGGAATAAGGAAAAGGATAAAGAAGCCTACAAGCAACATGGATTGATGAGGAGGATGATGGTGATAGAAGAGAGGAGAACAACCTAGCTCTCATGGCTCTCGAATCATATTCTAGCAATGAGGAGAGTAAGGTAAATCTCTTAACCAATGATGATGAATTACTTGATTCTTTTGAATCATTACATATTGATTATTCAAATGCAATTAAAGATACAAGTTGCTTAAAAAAAGTTAAGTTGTTAGAAAGTGAGAATGAAGAGTTGCTTGCATCTTTTAAATAAATCAAAAGATTATTCTCATTGCATTTTTAAATTTGATAAATTGTAAATGCAACTTGATAAGGCTACAGAAGAGCTAGACATCATCACTAAAAAGTATACTAATGGAAATGAAAAATTTGAAAAGATGGCAAACATTCAAAGTTATACTTTATCTAGATGTGGTCTAGGTTGTAAGGAATTTGAAGAAGAACCTTTGTTGAACAAACTAGACCATTCTAAAGATAAGATGAATTTTAAAGTGCCTAAATGAGAGATGCTTAAGAATAGGCCATAGCTGTTATTAATGCCATGTCTTTAGGAGAGTCATAAAGGTTGTGAAAATTTGGGTTCCTCAAGGAACTAAAGTGAATGATAAAGTATTTATGGCTAACAATAAAGGATCCAAACTAGCATGGGTACCAATCAAAATCACGTGATTCTTGTTTTGTAGGTACATGGAAAGAAGAGGAACATCTCAAGTTGTAGTAAATTGATAGTGGATGCTCTAAACATATGAGTGGTGACAAAATCCTCTTTGCATCACTTGAACAAAAAGAAGACGACCATGTTACTTTTGGAGATAACAAGAAAGGTAAAATCATTAGTATAGGTAAAGTGGGTAAGGAACCTCTACCTACCATTGATAATGTGTTGCTTGTTGATGGCTTGAAACATAATTTGCTTAGTGTTTCTCAATTTTGTGTTTTAGACTATGAGGTTAAATTTGAATCAAATCATTGTGTTGTGTCCAAAGAAAATAAAATAACATTTATAGGTGTAAGAAAAGGCAATGTTTATGTTGTTAATTTGCATGATAATGCATCTTTTAATGAAAAATGTGTAGTTTCAAATGATGAGAATTTAAATTTATGACATAGAAGATTAGGACATGCACCACTTCCATTGCTTCTAAATTGTCTAAAAATAAAGTAGTTAAAGGACTTCCTAAACTTAGATATATCAAATATCACTTTTATGACCTTGCATTAAAGACAAACATACTAGAGGCTCTTTTAAACCTAAAAGAAATATGTACTTCTAGGATTCTAGAGCTTGTGCATATGGACTTAATAGGACCCTCAAGACATGTTAGTTTAGGAGGTAAATTATATACTCTTGTTACAATTGATTATTATTTAAGATTTTCTTGGGTTTGTTTTCTTGCTAATAAAAGCGATACGTTTAATGAGTTTGATAAGTGGTGTAGATTAGTTCAAAATAAAAAGAGCTTAGCAATCATTGTGATAAGTACAGATCATAGAGGAGAGTTTGAGTCCAAGCCATTTCAAGATTGGTGTGGAAGATACGGGATAAAGCACAACTTTTTGGCTCCAAGAACATCTCAATAAAATGGCGTAGTAAAGAGGAAAAACTGCACTTTGGAAGAGATGAGTCAGACAATGTTGAATGAGTATAACCTTCCAAAGTACTTTTGGGCCGAAGCAATGAACACGACATGTTATACCATCAATAGAGTACATCTTTAGGAGGACCAAATGAAGACCCCTTATGAGATGTGGAAAGGTAAGAATACCAATATCTCAGTTAGGCACACAGTCTGTAAATACCAACAGCACACAACACGTCTAGGACAGCACACAACAAATCCTTATCCAGACAGGGTATCCACATAGGAATCATAGCCACACAAGCATCGTGCCACACAGATACTTATGCAATACGTGAATGTATGAATGAAATTCATATCAATACATATTGCAAAGTATCAAGTATAGCTCGCACAGAGTGTATAATATACCACACAGGTTTATATTTATCATAAAAACATGCCATACAGGTATAAATATCATCAACATATCAACATAAACTTCACGTCAACATTTATTAACGTAATCAATACATGCTTTTCAACAATCAACTATACATCATCTATATGCTAACAACTAAGGCGTATATGTGTCAATCATATATCAACTTGGCTGCCACAACGTGTACTTCTCTGCTTCTTAGAATTCCTCCTTTTATTTGGTTATTTCACATATCCCTTATATCAACCTTCAATCAACCTTCATATACCTAAGTTTAATCATTTTTTTTCCTCATTTCAATACAAAACATCATATTTTCATTCAATATTTCCATAATATAATTTCTAGGATGTCACACTTATAATCATTATGGCTTGATAAAAAGGATGGATGGTTGTGAAAGTGATACAGATTGTTAGATTTCATGGGTTTTTTTGTTGTTTTTTCTCAATTTTTTAGAGTATAAGATGTTATTAGCTTTATATTTTATTGTCCTATTTTTATGTTAGCACACCATGATATCTTTACATATTTTCGCTGCATGATGTGATATGATTATTTTTGTGTCTAAAACGATTTGATTTTACATTAATTGTGTCTAATAATATCCAATACATAAATTTCGTTGTTTGAATTTTCTAAGACATGTTTAATAATATATTTTCTAAGTATTCAAATATATCAATATTATGAGAATACTTTTTTGAGTCTAAAGTGGTAGTGTTTTGATTTTAAAAAAGATATGCAACAGGCCTAATAATTATTACTATTTGATTTTTTCACCTTATAATTGAAATGCTTGGATAGTGCATGATGAGCAATAAAATACTTGAAGACTTTCTTATCCATAAAAACATCTCCAATTTTTATTTATGGATCAATCTCAATTTTGAAAATGTAGACATATCGTGATATTTGCTTAATGAATTTTCCAAAAATCCTTTTCCACTCTCAATTTTTGACATGTGTCTAGATGAGTGTTGTGCAAGCTCAGTAGTAGATTCTTGTAGCTCTACCATATAACCGATTATACATTGATCAATCATTTCATATGCCTAAAAGCTTTCTGCCTTGCTATCAGATGTGTTGTTGCAATTATCTGTATGATCATCTACATTGGTTTCTTTTTTTCTCAAATTTTGGTCTATTTGTGTCCTTTTTCTGTTCTTTCTGCCTGCTTAATAAGGTTGGTTGTCGTCGTTATTTTGCAGTGGTTATGCATAGTGGAAAATTCATGAAATATTGTTCTTTGCTTTTGATCTTTTTGTAGAACTCAAAATTAATATCATTTTTAGTGGAGATTACTGAGAAATTTTCTTGAACCTTGAATTTTATGGATATTTCTGAGTCAACTGCGTTTATTCCTAAATTTTCATAAATCTTCTCTACCAACCAATTGTAATTGCAATATGAGTCCATATTCATACCGTTGACGCTGTAGTTTGAAAGTACTCACATCATTCCACGCGCCATCAAATTGTATCAATATCTCAATTTCTTTAATTCCTTCAATAATCCTAAAAAAATATGTCCATTTATGTTCTATGTTATAGCTATATAAAATGTATCCTTTTTTTTAATTACTAATAATTTTACAAGAAGTCCATAACATTAAAAATATTTTTTCAAAATTTTTTATATATTCATATAATGTGTCCTTTTATGCTAAACATTCATTTTAAATCATTTCAAAAGTAAAAAGTACTTAAGAACAATTTAGTTCAATCATAATATTAAAAATATCGAAAATAAAGTGTCTAAACAAGAAGAAGACTTTTCTGAACTCATTTTCAAACAATATTGAAAACAATGACACAATCGATTCCTTCTTAAAAAGTACGTGTGGAAGGAATTTTAAAAAATGTACCTTTAATTTTGTATCTCAAAGTTGCAGTTGCTTGGACCTTCAATTTCTGAAATAGCGACGAACGAGTGATTATTCTGTTTTTTTTTCATTCACGAAAATATAGGAAATGAATTTCTATTTCTAAATTTGTGTTTTGATGTTTAAAAGAAAGTTGCAGCTATTTTTTTAATGATAAGACTATTTTAATTTCAAATTTAAAAATCTTTAATTTCAAATGTAATTGCACTCCTTAATTGGTGCTTTAATTTAGGTAATGTTTTTTTTAAATTAAAATAGATTTGAGGGTTGTTTTAATTCCACGAATGACACCTAATTTCAAATATTAAATATGCTATTTTGGTTGAAGTTAAATTTAACTATGTCATTTTGGTAGTTAAAGTTTTGTGAGGACATATATGTAGAAACACTTTGAAAATATATCATTTGTGTAATTTTTTCCAAAAAATAAGGCCCAAAATCTGAGGTGATAATCAACCCACCATTTTTTAGGGCTCTCGCTCTCCCTCCCTCTCCATCCCTCCTTCCCTCTCTCTCTTTCTCTTGCTCTAAGAAGGACAAGTCACTTGATATAATTTTTGGAGAGGTTTAATTAATTAAATCACATGTATTATGCCACAAAATCTGAGGTGATAATTGGCCAAGGATACGATATATTTTGATTTCAAAATCAAATTTTATCTCTCGTTTGTCTCTCCATAAAATAAGATAATTATATACACAATTATCTCCTCTCTTTTAATTTGTTTAAGAAAATAATATCTATTCTTGTCCTAATAAATAATTAGTTGTCTTAAATTCACTCTAAAAAAATAATTGTTTTCTAATTAGTGTGCTAAATCATTTTGGCTTCAATTACCAAAATTGGTCTAATTGTCCTAATTGGCTCATTGACCAAAACGAGCAAAATTGTAAAATTCTGGTTTTCCCCTTTTTATTTTTTGTTTGTGTGTAATCCTATATGATTATTTATTAATGGTAATTACTTAATTAATTTATAAAGGATAAGTAGCTAGCCTATGATAAGACATTATGATAACCCAAAATCAAATAGTTGAAGATGAGTGTAAACAGTCCCACTGTAACTCAAATTCTTCATTTGACCTCTGATATCATAATTTTGCATAAGACGTGTCTTTAAAGTACTTATTATGTGCTAAATTACTTTCTTGATTTATATGACAAGATTGATAAGTTCAAATGAATGATTTCATCATTCTATTTGAGTGTGGATACACTCTTCCCAATCTTGTCTATCAAGTTACCAATGATATCTTCTTTTTATACAAGAGGGTCAATCATTTCACTTCATTTTTTCTTCTGCTCACATACATAACATACCTAATCATACTCACACTTATCAAACTGTTACGGTCACATTAGGTGTATGTCAAAGTAAAATTTCCTATCCTATTATCATATTAATCATGTAATCTAATAATAATATTACCATTCATATACGTTCAAATTAAAACCATTCTCATAAAATCGTATATTTTACTATCATTAATTGTTATCCTAATATTTTCGATCATTCATACAATTTTATCGTATATTCAGTTTACTTTTATACTAGTAATAATCAGAATACCGATCGTATTAGCTAACACACCCATGGAATAAGCTTTGTGTTAAACTAATACGCCCTTTATTCTATACTATACCAGACCCATACTTTAAGTAAAATTGGCATATACAGGCTGTAACCTGGATATACCCATAATCCAATATTGCACACCTGTAAAACAGTCTCAACAATTCCACCAGTTTTCACACAATGACAACTTATTCTAAACAACATACACCTCAACCAATTATATCAATTAGAAACAAACATCAAGAGAAAATCCAATGTACAATAAATTACAATGCATGCACTAAATCAATCCTACTACTTTCCTATATTCACTAATATCATTAATCTTTATTAAAACTAACTTTTACGAAGATTTTAATATAAAACTTTGTAAACTTTTACCATAAACTCCTAGTTTTACCTGTTTCAACTATACCGATGGATTCCCGGCTCAAGATTACAATTGATTCAATGACTCAAACTCGTTCCCACGCTCAATATCTTAATTTCTCACTAATCTCTCTCTACCTCCACGTCTCTCTCCCTTTCTCTCTAGCCCTCTCTCTCACTTTCTCGATCCTTCTGTCGCTTTCTTCTTCGATTCAACTTATATAATTTTTTTACCAAAGTTAGTTGAGTACGCGTGGTGAGCATGGAGTACACTCGTTTTCTCATCAGCACCACGTGTACTCTTCTTTATTCCGTGGTTTTCCCTTTTAATGTTTACTTAACATCAACCATACATCAACCTTCCATCAACCATCCATCAACTTGTATTTAACCTCTTATTTTCTTCATTTTGTTGGATAAATTATTATTATTATCAATCATTTTAATTATTTCATTAATTATACGATTTTTAAGACGAGGATGTTACAAATCTTCCCCCTCAAGCAATTTTGTCCTCGAAATTCACTTCTGTTCTTTATTACCAATATCTTATGTTATGAAACATTTCTGGAGGTTTCTTTCGGTATTATAACCTTTTAATAATTTTAATATTATTTTATTAATTTTCTTTTTTTTTTTTTTTTTAATTAATTATTTTTCTTTTATTCTTTTCCTTTTCTCTTTCATAAATACTTCAGGTCAACTTTTTGTCAACCTTTATTTCACTACTCCTTTCTTTCAATTTAATAAATTATTAATCATGTTAATTATCTTAT
>CANYCX010999492.1:0-11469 GCA_948193385.1 Breynia disticha f. nivosa | reverse complement strand
GCAAGTAAACGTCAGAAAATATCATTTTATAATAATCATTATATAATTAACCAATATCCTAATAAATTTCGCAATTCTATATAACCATTACTAGTTTTATTTATTTATTTTTTGACAAATATAACCAGTACTAGTTATCCTAATAAAACCTTGAATCATTATATAATAATTTTTGTTGACCCAATCTTCTAATGATCAAGGATTATATAATAATTCATTTTGACCCAATCTTCTAATGATCAAGGATTATATAATAATTCATTTTGACCCAATCTTCTAATGATCAAGGAATCCTTCTCTTTGGTATATGCGAATGATTCCTGAGTTGACATTTACGAGTGTGAAATATGAAGTGTTTTACATATATTTGTAAATTAATACCACTTGTACTTATAGTTTATTTGATAAAAAAAATTAAATTAATTAGAAGCATTTTTAGTTTATGAATTAAAATTCAATTTTGAGTGGACATGTACATATTCATTAAATGATACCTAAATCTCTACTTTATTTTTCCTATACACCAAGAGATTAGATTTCTAAATGAAAATTTTACAATGAAAATTCTAAAATTTTGATTCCTAAATTAAGAAGGCCGAAAACAATCGTGAAGAAATTTTTTCATCGTAAAAAATAGCCCGAAATGTCGTTCATGACTCACACGCGTCGCTATGAAACTGTTTCTACGAGTGGATGTGTTAATTGGATGGAACGACGGAGCGTTCAGTTCAAACCCAAACGATGTATCGTTTAATCTAGAACGATCTGTCGTTCCATTGCAAGCGACGAGACATTTCAATAGAATGACATGACTCTCAACCCGGCCTAACCCAAAGTCTTACTCGAACGCGCCTAGTATCTGACCCACCAACTTGACTAGCAACTTGATCCGCATCCATGCCCGACCCGTCAACCAATGCTTTGGCCAATCAAAACGTGCCACATGTAGTGTGTGAGAAGTTGTGATTGGAAGTCACCCACGCACATGTTCACGTTTCTAATTCGCTCTTGTCGGTAGATGCAACAGCTTTCAGTGATCGAATTTCTCCAAAAGTTTAATAGATTTAATATTTAATATCTTTTGAAATTTTTAGCATATTTTTTATAAATTGTTGTATTCCAAAAGTATTTATTTGATTTAAAATTGATTAAAATTTAGTATTTTAATTTTTTTAAATGTATTAATTTGTTAAATAAAATTATAATACAATTACAGTGTGGTTGTGACATGTAATATAAATTTATTATATAATTATTTATATATTGACATTAATATAAGTGTTAAAGATAAATTAATTAAAATTAAGTATTTTAATTAATATTTAAGTGAATTAATCTTTCAATACATTAGTGTTATTCTATATATGTTATAGATAATGTCAATAATTAAATATCCACGAAAGAGGTCTAGACACTTAAAGAGATTGAATTATTGTATTCTCTCAGATAAATTCTTAAAAGTAACAAATATATTCTTTTGATTAAAGATGAATCTATAAAATTTATAATGGGTTTTAACAAAATCAATAATGAAATCTAAAAATAAATCCGAAAATTTTTTTTATTAGACAATAGTAGTCTAAGGACATTCAAAGGAAAAGGAGAGGTTGCAACCAAAAGCATTGAGCACATAGGAGGAATTCGAAGTAAGACGTTATACCTAATGAATTGCCACCGATGAGAGATAAACAATCCTACATCGACTTCGGGTTGGAGTATGTTGATCATCACTCGAGTTCTTTACAAGTAGGGGAGAATGATGAGGCATCAGTTTATATTATATTGATTTTTAGTTGGTTTATACTTTCAGTTTAGTTAGAATTGTGATATTTGTGGACTTCTAAACCAACTACAGTTGATCACTATAAGTATGCTTTTGTTGAGAATAAAGCAGATGCACAGAAGACATGTTTTGTGGAGCAAGTTTTAATTCTGATCGTTTCACGTTGCGCCATGATTGCTACACTACAAGTCAAATTATAAAATGTCAAATTACAATGTATTTAGAATTCATACAAACATATTGTGCGTAAGATTCTAGTTTTAGAGTTAATTATCTTCATGTTGAATGAATCTTCTATTAACGAACGAATCATTCTAATCGTCATATAATAATTCATGTTGAACCATTATTCTATTAACGAAGGAATCATTCTAACCAATACGGATCCTAACAAACCGTAACCATTCATGTTTCTGGCTCTTTTTCCTGAGATTTATATTCATCATCTGCTTGTTGTATTTCTATATAAACTGTTGAATTTCTCAATACCTGTACCAGCAAGTAAACCTTCTTAGAAAGAAAATGGCAGGCAGTAATAATGTTGGTAAACCCCATGTTGTTTGCGTCCCATTTCCTCTACAAGGCCACGTATTTCCAATGCTGAAACTTGCCAAATTACTTCACCGTAAAGGCTTCCATGTAACTTTTGTCAACACTGAGTACAACCACAAACGTATTCTTGAGTCGAGAGGCTCTGATTCACTCAATGGTCTGCATGATTTTCGATTTGAAACCATTCCTCTTGACCATCCTCATTCGGGGACTCATACCAGTTGCATTTTAAACCCCCGGGCACTACTTGAGACGTGCAAGCACAGTTTTTCGACTCTCTTCCGTAACCTTGTTTCTAAACTCAACGACACTACCTTGTCGACAACTCCTCCTGTCACATGTATAATCTCCGATGCTATGTTGACTTATAGTCTTGTTGTTTCTAAAGAACTTGGTATCCCCAATGTGTTACTATGGGTTGTCGGAGCTTCCGGATTCATGAGTTTGGAACATTTTCATGAACAAATCAAGCAGTTACTAGCTTTTGTAAAAGGCAAGTGAGAATTTCTTTCGTATCTCATGAACTTATCTAACGCCTTAAAATTATTAAATACTAAATCTTTTAAATTAAGTGCTTAATTTTAGTTATCAAACACCTCCTTAATTTCTTGTTTCTAAGTGGCCAAAATTTTCTCTATTACTCCCAAGCTAAACATACTGCAACAAAGTATACCAAAATGCTTTGAGAACCTCCCTAATGGCTAAAGAATTGTATAATTATTAGACCATTATAAATTCAACTTCATTCACATCACGAGATTTTTTTTTGAGTTATAATTTCAATATTTTTCAACCAATCTAAGCTAAATGTGTCATTAATTAAGTACTTATCCCTTTAATTAACATTATTTTCAGATCCAAGCAAGCAAATAGATGACAACTTAGACAGTGTGATAGAATGGATCCTAGGAATGAAAGGAGCTCGCCTAAGGGATCTTCTCCCTTCTATTCAAAACAAAAGCCTATATGAAACAATGGTTGACTCCTCAGTCTTAGAATCAGATAAGGCCTCAACGGCATCAGGCATTATATTTCAATCTTTCAAAGCACTAGAAGACCAACAACTTCAAGATGTCTCATCATTGTTCCAAAAGGTCTTCAGCATTGGTCCTTTCCAATTGCTTCTAAATCAAATTTCAAATGATTTCTATGACTTTGACTGCAATCTATGGAAAGAGGAACATGAATGCATCAAATGGCTCAATTCAAAGGAACACAATTCAGTAATTTACGTAAGTTTTGGTTCGTCAACAATGATGACGATGGAGCAAGTTGTTGAGTTAGGCTGGGGACTTGCAGACAGCAACCAGAATTTTATGTGGATAATTAGAGAGGACATGATTATGGGAAACGTAGAAGTATTATCGAAGAAGTTCTTGCTTGAAATTCAAGAAAGAGGTTTTATAGCTAGTTGGTGTCCTCAGGACGAAGTCCTGAACCACCCATCAATAGGGGGATTCATGACGCATTGTGGATGGAACTCGACAATTGAGAGTATCTCAGCAGGAATTCCTTTGATCTGTTGGCCATTCTATGGTGACCAATTTGAAAACTCTAGGAAGTGTTGCAATGAATGGGGTATTGGCATGGAGCTAAAGAGTAATTTTAGGAGAGAAGATGTGGAAAACATTGTTAAGGAGTTGTTTCATGGCGACAAGGGTAAGAAGATTAAAAGTAGAGCATTGGAGTGGAAAAAACAGTCTGAAGAGGCAACTACTTCCACGGGCTCTTCTTCCATGAACTTGGATAATTTGGTGAATGAAGTTCTGTTGACATGAATTCTAAATTTATTCGCTGGAATGACAAGTGATTTGTTTCTTATAAAAGATGCTAAGTATGAGGAAGAGACCACAAGGGACACATAGTGGTTTCTAGTATACAACATTAGGAGTACCATTTGTTTGTGATGCTTTATGTCAAAGAACAAGTGACAAGTTTGTGGCTAGAGGAGTGACAGCCAGTAGTATGTCTTGTGGTTGTTGTCGTTTATATAAATAGCTGAAATTTTAGTTTCCCACTTATTAAAATAAAGAACAACGAGAATGTTGAAATAGAATTAGTGTGTGTGTGTGTTTGTATGTTTCTCTTTCTGTAATAACCTTCAACATCAATGAAGTTTCTCGCCACCAAACATAATTTCTTTTGAAACTCTAAAATTGTATAATAGCTTTAACATAAATGTCTCAATAAATAAACAATCCTCATTCACATTTTTTTCTTCATTGTAATGATAATCATCTTTCTATCATTGTCACTTAAAAAATGATTTTGATGTCTACAGTTGTTGCAAATTAGAATAGAGATGTTTCATCAGCTACAATAGTAGGTACTGATCTGAACTCCAACATTGTGAAAACATTTGAATTAGATCATATCTTCCAGTGATTTCTTTAAGTCTTCCCGTAAAGTTGTTGAATGTTTTATGTATTTGTGTGACGCTCAAATTTCATTTCTTCAATATATTAATTAATAACTCAGTTAATTAAAATAGCATAAAATTTTTCACAAAATTTTAGAGACATAAAAACCAAAGACTGTAATCAAATTTAAGCATCATTCATCCTAGTGAAGCACCTTCATACTATGCAAAGTTTTTGTGCTCAAAATTAGAGGAGCAGTTTCAAAATGTTTACAAGGTAGAAGGCTTTTTAACAAACCAGTTTACAAGTTTTTATGCTCATGACCAAAAATAATTACAAACGTTTGAACAAAATCAAAATTAAACTGGAGGATCCCCAACTTTGTCAACCAAATCCCAAAAATGTATGGAATGCGTCGTCTATGAGCAACCACACACCATCCTGTCAATCTGCACAAATTATAAACAAATCCACAAGGGAGAATAATGAATATTAAAACTTAGTGAGTGTATATTTCTCTCACATCACTTTACAAACGATGAAGCCATTATAATTTGTTATTTCATTCACATGCAATTTGAGTTGTATCTTATGCTTCTTCATGCCAAATATGTCATTTATACAAACATACAAGTTAACACACTCATCCATTACATTTCTGCCTCAGGTTAGATCTAATTTTAGGCCAAATTATAGTGAGAATAGTTTGGTGAATGGTCTGGGTAGACTTTTCACCAGACTGTTTTGCATGGGAAGAAAGTTTTTGTCTGTCCATAAAAAGTTTGAAAAGGTACGACAAACAACCTTGGCAAACCATTTTCTAGGCCATTTCATTCCTTAGATTTTTTTCTGGAACTCAAAGTCAATCCAGAAGATGTGAACAGGTTAGGGAGTGGTTTACCAGGCCATTTCCCTGCCCGTTCCCATCCGATTCCAGTAGAAAATGATTCATTTTAATCTCAAACAACCAGACCATTTAATTCAACATTCAATTCACACATACCAGACATCATTGAAATCATATAAACACATTTCACCAACAAATTCTACATATGAATTCACACATCAATAACACTTATTTGCAAACACAATCATCAACCTTAAACCCCCCTATCATACCATTCTACAAACATACCTTATCATACCATTCTACAAGGATTCCATAACCACAATATAATTATGCATAACACTCAAATTAACACGAATTACATACTTCATCTTACGAATGCTCTTGATGTGAGCACATGCAAGTTATACAAATAATTTTGCATTGACGCATACTTTTGAGCCCCATGTCATATCATAATTTCTTTTCACAAATGACGCTTACTTGTGTGCCCCATTTAACATTTTGGGTACTAAATCCCCTTTTTATGGGTTGCGTACATAACGCCACATTCCTTCCTTGCATCCTCTTGCGGGCTATAATAACCTCCCCTGCATCCTCTCGCAGGCTCTAATTAACCTCTCCCTCATTCTCTTATGGGCTCTACGTGCCTCCTCGCATCCTCTTGTGGGCTCTAAATGCAAAGTGAACTATGATGACATGCTAATGAATGCACACACAACTTAGCAATATGCATTCAAAAAAACCAACACACTAGTTCTTTATTCATAACCTTTTTCATCACGGGTACACAACCCTTAAATTCTAATATTCAATCACTTGGTAACAACTTGCGCCTTAAACATCCATTTTACATCGTATTCCTTGTAACCCCATTTATCTCTATGCTCATCTTTCTATTTGTTGTTTCTTTTGAATTTCAATTCACAATTAACATTATCACAATTTTTCAACTCAAACTCACTTTTCATAAACAAATCGCTTAATCCAAAATTTCATTCCAATAACTTTGAAATCATGACATCCCACGAACATACCCAAAATTGAAAACATCACACGAATTCACACATCATTAACACAACTACATCACACATTCACACGCATAGATAAATCATACAATTAACCCTGCATATAATTAACCATGAAATGGCACTCTAAAGCAAGTAAGTGATAAATACACACTCACCTTGCAATCTGAGCTAATATTGTCGCTCAAGCACCCGTTCCAATTCGACGTCTGTTTTGCCTCTTCTTTGCCTTATTGACTCTAGAGTAGAGTTTCCTCTCCAAATGGGTTTTCTAAGTCATTGAGGAAAAAGGATGGATGGAAGAGAGTGGTGAGATGGTGTCCTTAGGTTGGTTTTGAAAGTAAAATGTAAACATTTATACGAGATGATTGCGATTGTATGATAGAAAAATGAAATCGAAAGTAAAATGTAAACATTTATACGAGATGATTCGTACAGGTAAGTAAAACATAAATGAATTTGTGAACAGGTACTTTTTGATAATTTAGCAATTATTCATGGTATTACATGTTGCATGTTACTAATATACGAAATGTGATTATTGTTATGATTTGATTGGAGTTGATTTGATTGTTGGGAGGTGATTGGATTGGTGATTGTATGATCGATCATATTGTAGAGAAGTATATTATCGTAGAGGAAGTATATTATTGTAAAAGAAGATTATACAGAGATATGTCGTAAATCATTATACATTGCACGATGATAAATGACAAATTTTATAAGTACAATCATTGCGATCATAGGAAGCTTGAAAGGAATAAAAATGAGTTTATATTTATACAATCACAGATATTTTATATTAAATTATGAAAAGGAATTGTATATTTAAATTATATGTTATTGCTTATTTAAAGACTAATTATTGAGCTTGCATATCACAAAATCTATGTTTGTATATTTTATTTTCAAGATAAGGTAGAAAGTCAGCTTAGATTCTGAGATTTTCACAGGTCAGTCAACTGCTACTCCTATTATTCTATCTTTTCACTAGACAATAGCTAGGAGTTGTTACATTTTGGGATTTGCATAATTGTGTGTATATTTTGGATATGATACATGATATTATGACTGTTGACATGATAGTTGAGATTGCTTTTCGTTGTTGTTGGATGTTGATGGTTTGATATGTATGTATGAATTTTGTTTGTTGTTTCTGCATAATAGTATAGGTTGAGGCGCATGTTGATATATATATAATGATATATATTTATAAGAGATTGTATTGTTGATTGTGGGTGATTTGCAGTATTGATAATAAGATGATTATAAGTGTATTCGAGGTTATAGAAGATGTACACAGGGTGTACTTAAATGTTACATGCTTTGGTTTTACAAAACAAAGGGTGTATTAGATCTACACAAAGCCGAGCCTATGGATGTGTTTACTAATGTGTTTGTGTTATGGTTATATATTTGATCAAGGTGTAAACTGTTTACATAGATAAAAATATTTTGGAAAATATATCACAGCATGACACGTACAGGTATCGAATTTGACAAATAAGAAGAAAATTTTTTGATTATACAATTAAAATGATTAACATGAACAGTGATTATATGATTAACAGGATAATAAGGTAAGGATATTTTATTTAGGGGTTTGAGTGTGTTATAATTTCTATTCTATCCTTTTTAACGCTCCTCCTCGATGCAAATAGTTTGGAAAATTGTTTTTCCAAACTGTTCCCTAAATCATTTTATCTTTCTACTTAAAATTGGCTTCCTACAGGCCCAAATGGTTTGGCAAAACCATTTCCCAGACCGTTTGATCTGGTTTTCAGCTCATTTTTTTTTCGTTTGTGGGTGAAACTTGTCCAAACATTTTTTTTGTTATTTTCCTAATTATTTATTAAATTAATAATTAGAGAAAACTTAAGGGCATGACAATTTGCCTAATGCTAAACATCTTCTTGTCACTCAAATTGGTTATATCCATCTCTATCCTTTATTAGTGTTGGAAAAATGTCTTGTTAGTTCCATTTTTCAAATTCAATCTTATGTCTATCAGTAGGTTAGTTTCCAAAATCAAATAGAATGTTACATTCTCTTCTAATTCTTATTTTCTTAAGGAATGTGCTTCCAAGATTACAATTGGGCATGCCAATATTCTAAGAGGATTATACTTTCTTAGATTCGGGCATGAAACTTGCCTTTTCCATAACATGTGAAGGACTTCTGAAAACCTTTTGAGTTGATACATATCTACTTTTAGGATCTTTAATCTTTGTCTTCTTTGACCAAATGTCATTATTTTTTAACAATCATAGATGACTAAATTCACATAACTTGGAGATTTTTAATGAAATCTAAGCATAAAGTTTCTATTTTTGTTCCTAGTTTTATGGCCTATGTACAAACTTAGTTCAATAATATGATTAAGTGTATACATTCTGATAATGATTTTGAATTTGAATTAAGAGATTTATTTCATAAGAATGGTATTATACATCAATTGACATGTGTTGAAACACCTCAATTGACTTGTGTTGAAACCCCAAAAAAAAATGCCATTATCAAAAGAAAACATCAACATTTATTAGTAGTTGCTTCGTCTTTAATGTTTTAAACTAATTTTCCAATTTTTGGTGGGATGTTGCTCTTACCAAAATACCATTTGAAATTTTATATAATAAAATTCCAGAGTATAGGCATTTATGTGTGTTTGGTTCTTTGTGCTTTGATTCAACTTTGTCTTCTCAATGCACCAAGTTTGATCCTCAAGCTAAGAAGTGCATTTTCCTTGGGTATTTGCCAAATGTTAAAGGATATAAATTGTATAATCTAGACAAGAAAGTTTATTTTCTGTCTAGGGATTTTATGTTATATGAAAGTCTATTTGCATATAATAAAAACTAATATGACTATAGAGTTGCTAATTTGTTACTTTTATGTCATTTTTCTTCTTCAAATGATGCAATTGCACTTGATTTTCTTGATTCTCATGATCATGTACCTGTGAACCAATTGTGGTGAACACTAAATCCTTTCACGTTTTGATAATGATGGAAAATAATGAACTTGATAAAAATTGATTTTAGGACTCAAGATGATTTATATGTTGATGAATTATGGAACCAAATCAAGATGTTGCTAAAAAATGTGACTCTAGACTAATTTTAGTCGACAAATATGTAATTAGCTCACCAAGTGAACATTGAATCTCAAAAAACCATTATGGATCCTTAATTTTTAACATTCTGGGAATTTTTATTCGTACAATTATAATAAATAAATGTTTAAACATCAATATATAAAGGTTGATCAAAGTTCGATATAAGGTTGACACGAAATAATCAAAGAAAATTGGAGAAATGCTGGCAATAGAAAGTACGCGCAGTGGACGTGAAACTACACGTGCTCGACATGACCACACGCAGTCACCATTCCACCACACGTGGATCGTTGTTTTCTGGAAAACAAATATAAGAATCGCTCGATACAAATGACATACAAGCATTTTCAAACCTAAACTCAGAAAAATTTTAGAGCACAGTTGAGAAAACACCAGAGGATTGATTTTGAGTGAGAGGAAGTGATTTAACCAGAAGAGGGATTAGTTTTGGCATGAATTCAAGTCAAGGTAATTGATTGATGTTAGGTTTACAAAGAGTTTATGAATGGAATATTGATTTTGAGGAATTAGAATTTTGGAACTGAATTTGCTGCTGGAAATTATTATGGTTAGATGTTATTAAGTTGAGTGATTCTCTATGAATGAATTTAAAGGTGGAAGTAATTGTACGAAGAATTGGTTATGTAAGAAGGTTACTAAAGGAAGTTGACATATGGATGATTTTAATCTTACAATTGGTGTTATAATGGAATTAATGTTAGAATCAATGTATGAATGATTCGTAATGTATCGTATATGGTTATTTTCATACAGGAGGATCTGTACGACTATTGGGGGAACTTTGATTTGGGGTTTAGCTTATTGTTTTTTCTTGATTTCGTGGTAAGTGTTCTTATGCTTACTAAACTTATTCGTAAACTATGTTAATTAAGCTTCTTTATAAGTAATGATAGTTATCCTATAATGAATTGCTAAGATTCCTAGAGTTAGATGAATCAGATTGAAAATGAATTGACTGAATGGATTGATGATAAGTCGACCTGTGTGTTATGAACGATCTTAAAGAAAGCATGATAATATGAACCTATATGGTTATGATCTACTCTATATGAGTTGTACTATGTGCGGATATGAATGATCTTCATATTGATTCCATTCATACATTTGCATATCGCATAATTGTGTGACACGAGCCTGTGTGGCATTTATAGTGATTATTCTTGTTACGATAAGGACGTGTTGTGCGCTGTCATAGACTTAGCTATGCACGGTCTGAAACCTCTCTTGTGTGGTACAAGGTATTATCTTTAGGGACTTAGTTGTGTGTGGTCCAGAACCCAGGGTCATCCTGTGTGGATTTGTTTTAGCATTATCATTTCATTGTATACATTTACATTGATATAATGTTATAGGATCTGCATGATCTAACTTACTATTTCCTGTGTGGATTATCGATCTCTGTGTGAGATAGAACCTGTGTGGTTCGTAATTGGTGTGTGTTATCCTGTGTGGATGTTGATTTATGATATCTTGATATTGTTGTGTGCGATATGAATGTTCTGTGTGAATTTATGATTTTGATAGTATCCTGTGTGGATTGTGAAGCTGTGTGTTGTTTTCTATCTATGTGAATTATTTGACTGGATACGGGGATGCCATGGGAGAAGATAAATAGGCACGTCCTCGTGCTGATTTATATTTCTCCCCTGCACATCATTTAAGTTATATAAGCTAAGAATCCTTACTGAGTATATTTTATACTCACCCGTGTTATTGTTTAAATGATTGTTCAGATCGTAGGTAGCTGTTGTAGCTCCATGATA
>CANYCX010999478.1:0-13765 GCA_948193385.1 Breynia disticha f. nivosa | reverse complement strand
AAATACACTATACCATTCTTTACAAAAGTTGACATTTAAAAGTGTAAAAATTGTAACGACTACATATAGTAGTTTCTTAAACGGGTCCTAAAAAGAGACAAACTTGGCGGCTTTTAAACATTACCGAACTTTATTGAACCGGCGGCCTGCCAAACACAACTTCCACTTGTGTCTTAAACGTGTGCTCATTACCCTCCAAGGCTGCACGCTCTTCTTTCTCATCAACTTAATCTCCTCTCTCTCTCTGCACATACAATTCTGTGGCTTCAGCTGCCAAAAATGGTCCAAATTAAGGAATTGTATCCTTTTCTTATTTTTTATGTTTTTGAGTTGATAGTTTCGATTTTTTTTTTCTTAACTTGTGAATTTATGATGTGGGCTTGTGTTTCAAAGTCGAATTACGATGCCAATGTCTTTGGAAGAGGTAAAGTTTTTGAAATTTTACGATGTTTTATTGTTGGGTTTTGTTTGGTTTGTTGACTTTTGTTTATCGTTGTGTATTGTTGGGTTGTTGCAGTATCAGGTGGCACAGATGTATATGGTGATGAAGATGCAGCAACAGAGTACACGTGATGATGAAGGTGTTGAGGTGTTGGAGAATAGAGCTATTGATGATGCTGTTTTGGGAAGGTGTCAGTACACATCTAAAGTTTATAGGTTACAAAGGTAAGTTTCTGAACAGTAATTCATATTTGATTGTTCAGTTTTATAATTATTCTTAATTATAAATCTAAAAGGTGATGCCTTGGTGCCTTAGTGGTGTTGCAAATTCTGTCTGTGATCATATTTTTGGTTCTCCATTAGTTAAGATCTTTTTAGCAGATCACATATAGTAGTTCTCTCGCTTAATATGCTGAAAACTTGGAACATTTTTTTCTGAAAATTGTTTTAAGGACGCTTCTCAGAACCCTTTGAAGCACAGTATACATAAGTAATCCATACCATGATTGATTTGCCTTTGAACTTGCGTGTGTTTGAGTGATTGTGACGAGGTAACTAACGTAGAGAATCCATTTAAGCTGCCCTACGCTGGTCTTTCATAGCAATGATTTTAATGTGAGGGAACATAATACGTTAATGTGTTGGGAGGAGGCGTCTCCAGTTCATCCTATTAGCTAAAAGAATCGTTTTCTATCTGTCACGCGATGAAAGAGTACTGTTTCATCGTGTAGATGCGTAAGTATTCTGAATAGACGTTCTTTTGAATTGGCTATTATAAATCAAGTTTAAAACTACCACCGGAGTATCCTCTTGGTTCAGTTATGGAGTTCAGTTGACTATTTTGTGTCAAAGTCTTGGGGAAGGATGAGACAATTTTCTGAAAGTTTGCTAAGTTCTAGTTGGCAGGAGGTTGTTTTATTTGAATGGTTCATCATTTAGGTGAGATTCTGTTTTAATTTTGTACCTTGGAAAGAAAACGGAAAGGGAAGCAAGCTCGATGTATCTCGAGATGTGATTCAGTCCTGCTTCATGTATATGTCTTAGCAAATGTGGTTGAAATTTTAGTCCCCTGCTCAAACTGTCAGGTTTAACGAGTTTGATTTTCGTAGATGCCGTATCCCAACGTAGTAGCGTTCTGAAATTGCAAGCATAAAACATTTGTCTTCTTGTTAGGATGTGTGTTTAATTTTCGCATATCCTTGTTAGTTCTATCATACAACAAGAGAGGCTTGTTGCCTTTTACTCATTTTTCCCAAAACTAAACTCAAAGAGCTTTTTTCTTTGCTATTTGCAGTAAAGCTCCTTCTTGGATTACAACTTTTGCTCCGACAGATGCTCTTATTATGCAGGAAGAAGCATGGAATGCATACCCAAGATGCAAAACAGGTAAGCAGTCTTCTTCCTTCTGTTGTCCATGTCCATCTTTGAGTAGTATTTGCTCGTTCTAACGTGCGTTTTTCGTGTTTTGCGCTTGTCCTTTATGGCCGGATGCCCTGCCGTAACAGTCATAAAGGTAATATGATTTCTGGCCTACTAAAAGGTCCCAATTTGTAGATTTTTACTTTCCTGGAAGGAAGTTCAAAATCTTACCCTTACTAAATCGTCTTCTCTGCAGTGCCCATACTTCATCAAGTTTTCTCTAGCCATTGAAACTGTTCATAAGGCTGACAATGGGAAGTCGGAGAATGTAAGCTCTTCCTACAATTAGGAATTTTTTTTTTCTTTTAATCTCTCTTTTCTCGTTCTTAGAGTGATGATAGACATGGATGGGATAATATTTTTAAGTAATCTTGGTAATATCAGGTCCACGGTTTAACAAAAGAACAACTAGCAATAAGGGAGGTTGAATATATTGACATTGCATCCACTGCAACTGATTACTGGAGTTATGCTATTGGAAGCAACAGTACAAACTTTACGAAATTTAAATCTGCTAGCACCGGACGTGGACCACTCGTGGATGGATGGCAGGTTACCCTTTTCCCTTTTCTTTCCTGGTGCTAAAGCACATAGCATGACCATCATCATCTTCATTTTTATGATATTAATCTGTGTTTGCCTACCCAACACATTCTGCTATTAAATATTTGGAATCTGCCAATGCATAATATCTGCCCTGTGAAATTTTGTTTCTATTTTTTTGGAAATGGCATCATATTTTAGTTGATTAATGATTGTGGCACATGATTATATGCAGGATAGGTGTAATCCAGTTATGACAGCATATAAGTTAGTAACCATAGATGCACCATACTGGGGTTTTGGATATCGACTTGAGCAAGCTTTGTTAGGAGTAAGCTCTTGCATTTTCTGCACATTTACTCTCAATTTCCTACGCTGTTCCGTTGATATTATTGACAAGCTAATGTTCCGAAAATAATCGAAGCAGAAAGGTTTTGAATCTTAACGTGGTTTACGATCAGCAAGAAAACGTTACAAGGAAGAATTGAAATGAGGTTGATATTCTTATTTTGTTGACTTCTGCAGGGTGAAAGGGCCTTGTTTTTAGAGAGTCACAGGAATTGTTTCTCATGGATAGATGAATGGCATGGGATGACAGTTCAACAAATACGCGAACTGGAATTACAAAGTGATTCCTTATTAAACCAGGTTAGTTACAAATCCTTTCTATTGTGACATATGAATTCTTCAACATATTCCAACATATCTATTTCAAAGTCTTGTGCCAAAAAAAAAAGTTTGCCAAGACTTGCGATAAGTACTCGTCATGTTCTGTGGTTTCGTACTATGATATCATTCAGTATAAGCCAGGGACGGACCCAAGAATATATTACGGTGGGGGCATTGAGTCCAGAAAGTCTATACTAACCGACAACTTTGACGGTGGTCGGTGGAGACAGTACTCATAATTGGACTGGCAGGAACTCCTACTATAAGGAGCTTCGCTGTAGCCCCACCGCCCATTGAGTCCGTCCCTGCTATAAACTGATTATCGGTTCATGATTAGAAGTTGGAAACATAGATCTCCAGTTATATCTCTAGCTGTTCTTGTACTCGTATTTACTGGATTTGTTTTGGAATCATGACGTGCTGCTAATATGATCGAAAACAGAAAGTAAACAGGGCGGCTCTGACGACGAGTTCAGAAGAAACGCGTTCCGTGGAAGACGAAGACATTCAAAGTATGAGATTTCCTTTAAAATCAGAAGCATGAACACTTTGTGGACACTCAGTTACATACTATACATACAGAAGGGAATGAAGACAGTCTTATTGGATTCATCTTTGTCCATATTTTATACCATTTCTTTGATTCAAATGTGCTCTGAAGATCCTAGTTGACAATATATGTGTTAGACGCGTCGTAATCGTGTCGTGTTATTTTTTATCAAATATCATTATTTATAGCATAAATATTACAAAAATTGAATTCGTGTCGTTCGTGTGGTGTTATAAACGTGTACTCACAAATCGTATTATCGTGTCAAAATTTGATAATGTAGATATTCATACGTGATGGAGAATTTTGTGGTGAGATATGTAATTCTTTTGGGAGAGAGCTCCTGAATGAAAAATAAATTAATTTAGTGTTATTTATCAATAAATAAATAAAGACATGTTTATTGAAAAAATACAAACTTTTACAAAATTCTTATTTATGTCACAAATTTTAAAAATTATTTAAAAACCATGAATTTGTGTTAATCATGTCATGCTATTTTTATAATATATTATTATTTGTGACATAAATATTACAAAAATTAAATTTATGTCGTATGATTAGAGTGTATTCACAAATTATGTTATAGTTAGAAATTGACAGATTTATAAGAAAAAAATAACGGAAGTAAATTTTCCAAAGACACGTGATTAATCATACGACACCGTTTATTCCACCTAAACTTGTTATACATCTATATACTTTTCCCAATTTCTTCTGCTTTTCTCCGTGAGGTGTTTTCCTATGACAATCATATTATGCACTCAACGTGTTTGATAATTTGTCTCAGTCAGCAAATTACACGAAGATTTTGACAATTCTTCGTGGGTTCGATTTTTGCGACAAGCAAATGAAATGAGTTGCTGAGAAAATTTTGCTGAATTGTATTTCTTACTCTGCAGAGTATATGCTATTAAAATGGCGCCAAGATGGAAGGGAAAAGCTGCAAAAGACAAAGCTCAATCAGAACCAATGTCAAATACAATTCTTCAGCTGCAATCCTCATTAACCCGAACTGAAACTCGCGGATTGTTCAAAGGCTCCAATGTCATTCTTGCTGTAGAAGCAGAGCAAGTGGATCTTCTCACCCGCGCCTGTTTCGGCAGGCCGATTGTCACTGCTGACAAGGACAAGCAATGGTTTCAATTGGGTCCGGAAGAGGCGTTCTATTTATGCCATCATTTGAAATGCCTCAAAATCGTTGACGAAAAGGGTAGCGAAATCGAGGATTTTGAGCTATGGCAACGATTAAAATCCGAGAACGTGCGTTTTCGTTGGCATTACAAGGCATATTCTCATCTTCGGATGAAGAATTGGGTGGTCAGGCCAGGATCACAGTATGGTGTAGACTTTGTTGTGTATAGGCACCACCCATCGTGGGTGCATTCAGAGTATGCTGTACTCGTGCTGGCTGAAGGAGATGATGCAGTGAATGCGAGGTTAAGAGTGTGGTCCGATTTCGATTGCACAGTTCGGCTTTGTGGAAGTGTTGCTAAAACGTTGTTAGTCCTTAACGTAATCGAAAATGGTGTCTCTGATGATGTTTCTCTGTCATGTTTGCAGAGGTATTCTGTTAGAGAGATTGTAATTGAAAGATGGAATCCTGAGCAGAATCGCGAAGATCATTCGTCCTTACGAATGGAATGAAGAAACCAAATTGAATATTGCCTTCGGTTGAAGCTAGTATAGTTCTTTTTCAGTCCATTTTGTGAACTACTTCAAGCTTTGTGTTGGATTGTAGATCACATTAGATGAATTTACATTAATTCAATCTTCCATTTACAGACAAACTTCAAAATTTAATATGTGAAACAGCGAGAAATGTCTACACTGCATTTTATTTGATGTTTACAATGTCTGCTTTTGTGTTTAAAGCTACAAGATGGTAAAATAATCAACCCAACCTTATAATTGGATATAGAAATTGTTATGTTTTGAATCTTAAATGCACACGCCAAACTACTTGTAGCTAAACTATAAGTTTGATTTTGAACTTTTATGTTTAAAGTTGTAAACATCCGCTTATGTTTAAGTTTGCTTGATGTTTACAAGGTTTGCGTCTGTGTTTCAAACGTTTGCGTATGAAGTTTTAAAACGACAAAATAACCAATCTAGTTCAACAGTTGCATATAAAAGTTGTTACCTTTTGGACTTCTATGTTTCAAATGCAATCGTAAAAGTTAAGCCAAACTATACAGAGCCTAAATTCAAACTAAATCTTAACATAACCAAAAACATAAGATACATTCCTCCTACAACACCCTACTTATTAACATCCACTCAAAGGTGGATCCTGGCAGGATGTGCCTTCGTCATCCTGGCTTCACCAGATGGTTCATCGTTATCGATCCTGCGATTATTCCTGAAAGCTGCACAACCAATAACATAGGCAATTACCAGGATGATTAAAACAATTATGTTAATCACAGACACCTTCCTCCAGCTTCTTTTTAGGCTGCCTAAGACACCAGCTTTACAAGAGTTGCAGGAATAACAAAGCTGTTCCTGATCATTGCTCCACAGGTTACAATCTGAGTTAAAAGAAGCAATTCCTCCTTGCAACCACACTGTTTCATTCTGATATGTGTAGCCACATTCAGTTGGGGGCTTGCAACATCCAGACTGGGGAAAATAAGAAGTTTATCAGGAAAGCATGTATCAAAATCCTGATGAAAATGTTAATACAGATTTGCTATTATTATATATCAACCAAAAACATTCATCAGAATGATTCTCTGGCACTACCACGGGGTGAGGAAAAAAGCCAAATTATCACTTCAAATCGAAATTAAATCGTATCAAACCGCTTTTGGCATTTTTTTGATAATTTGGCTTGGGGGCGGTTTGAATTTTTTCCAACCCATTAGGTTCGGTTCGGGATAATGTTTATAAGCTTAAACTTTGTAATTTTTGTTTGAAACTTAATTTCTATACCGTTACATTCAAAAATTATAATGTTATGAAAATGCAATATTATTAAAATTAAAAAATATGGCGGGTTGGAAGGATTGAATTGAAATTTGCAGTTCTCTTCAACCCGCCAATTGGACCAATTTAAATTGTTATGAGTGGTCTGGTTTGGTTTGTCTTGTCATTTTTAAACCCGCCATAATCAATTTAGTCTAAAAATTATCCCTCAACCCAACTAAACCGACCAATATTTACCCTACTATCTAGTATCTATGTTGTACCAAATACTAAGAATTGAACAATTCCTGCCAAGTACAAGGAAAAACTTAAGCTTACTATGTCTCTAGGAGGTGAGAACTAAGGCATGATGTATAATGAACAGAAACAGAAACAGAAACTGGTTATTATGGCTAGAAAACTGTTTTTGTTTGGTATAGAAGGGAACAAATGGATTGGGTTTATCTGTTTTGAAAGCAAAATTAGGGGTGGGAATTCAAGTTAGTGGGTCATAATCGTAGTAAGTAATTTTTCTGTCAAATATTATTATGGCATAAAAACTACAAAAATAAAATTTGTGTCATTCGTGTCGTGTTTAATTGTGTACTCATTAATCGTATTATCGTATCAGAAATTGTCAGCCCTAAGCGTATTTAAGATGAGTTGGGTCAATTCATGTTAAGATATCTTCAGAGTCCTATTATTTTGCACATCCAAACCAACCACCATAGCAATAACAGAAGAGTACAAAAATTGTTGCCTCTAGTACATGTTTACGTCATAAATAATGACATTTATTAAAAACAGTATTCTTCGTATTTGAAGAAAAAAAAAACAATGTTCTCCATATAATAACCAACATACTTTTAATTTCGTTCTCACTCATTCAATAATAGATTAAATTTTTTTTGTAAAAATAAACGACCTTTACGTTAAAATTTTTAATACATATAAAAGACTAATCATAACGACAACCTTTCTCGTCTCCTCTTGCATCCGTGCCTGATCGATTACATTTATTAAAAGAAAATAAATGTGGTCTAGTTGAATTTTTTTGGCCAAGATATTTGTTTGGTACTTCTATCGATATGATTTTTTCTTATAATAAGAAACAGAGATGATCTTATGAATTATAATATAAGAAATGTTGGGTTTTGGTCATTATCAAAATGAAAGGCAAGCTGGCAACATATAATTGCCAACACAACGCAATGACCGGATACCCGCAGATTACTCATCCTAATAAATTTATATAATTAATAGTTAAATATAAAAATTGTATTATATTCATATTTTTTAAAATAAATTAAATAATTATTAAGATATTTATTTTTGTTAATATAAAGTTGTTAATAAAATAGCTTATATTTTGTATTTTTTACTTATTAAATAGTATAATTAGATATTTAAATAGGTACGGAAACCTAAGGATAATTTTAATACCGTTTGAGAAGATTACAAGTAATATATAGGCAAGTTAAAAACATGTAGGAGTGATGATTTTTTTTTTAAGCGGATTCATGTTTGAATTCAAGTAGAACAATTTTCACGAGAACCCGAACCGTAACTTCTAATGTCAAACGCCCACAAACTTCTTTTTTTAATTCAGTTATCGATTTATCATTTCTTCCGGTGAATAAAACACATCATAAACTTAGAATATTCATGTAAAAAAATCCTTCTTTTTTTATATTCATGTAAAAAAAAAATTCTTCTTTTTTTTCTTTTTCGTGGAGAGATACTAGATTCTACTTTCCTGTATTATCAAAAAAGAGTATCAGATTATTTGACCAACTTGTGTATATTTTCCTTTTCAAATTTCAATCCATACACCATTTCAAGTTAACTGTCAAAAATATTTATTTATGACTAAAATTAAGTACTAAAATACTTATATTGCACGTTATAATCAATTAGGATAAATAAATAAATATTATCTTAAATAAAAAAGATAAATAGAAAACAAACGAAAGTTGGAAAATAAATTAAAGGCAAGAAAGAATGTTGACATACCTGAATAGGGCTAAGCTTTCTCTCATAAAACATATCAGGAGTTTCAGGCACGCCATTAATGCTCCTTCCCATCTTCCCACAAACTTTAGAATCTCTAACACAAGAGCTTATCTTACTCCAATATTTCTCACTCGCAACCCTCTCCTCCAACCAGCCCGAGTAATCCTGCAAGTAATAATCCAAGTAAGCTCTGTTCGTCACTGCTCTTCCTGACCCTTTACCCGTCACAGAATAAGCAAATATGATGAAGCCGATAAGCGCGCAGATCACGAAGAACATCACGAACAGATATAGCCACATTAAGAAGGTGTTCCGGTAACACGCGCCGGCGAATCCTGCTAAAGATACGACTAGGATGCTGACACCGATGACGATGAGTGGCCATTGTAAGAATCTCATGCAGTCTGTTGTGTTGGCTCTGCTGCTTAGCCATATTCCTCCTCCTATGATTGGGATTGAGAGTAAGAAGGTTATGAAGTTTAATAAACCTATTAAGTGGTTGCTTGCTCTCATGTTTGTGTTTGAATGGTACTTTGGTTTGTATTGTTTGGTGAGTTTTAGGTTTGTAAGATTTATTATGGTTGGGTGGTTGGTTTTGAGGATGATGTGGGGTTTTGGGTTGTCGACACGTGGCGGCGTGAGCCTAAGTTCATGACATGATTATCCTTGAAGCTTTTGTTCATCGGTTTAGCGGTAATAGCACACTGAGAATGCTAGTTCGATTCTTTTCTCGTAATGATGTTAGAAAAAATATACATGTTCTAACTTATTTGTTCGTCAGGTCTTTAAGAGAATCTCTATTTTTAGTCCGTGTGTTAGTCTATTTTTTTTAATTTTTTTTTTAAATTTCATGACTATGCTTGAAAATATTATTAAAAAATATGTTGTTATTAATTATTTTAGGTGAAGAATGTGGAGATGAATTGATTGATTAAAGGAAAGAAAAGAGGGAGAAGTTACTTTGTGGAAGAGAGGAAGTTGCGGAGAAAACAAAAGAAGAGTATATTTTCACTCAATTGATTTGACTTGTCGTGGGTTCAACCCATATCTTATTGAATATGATAACTACATTTCGTCACTGGATTCAGCGATAAAAATGGTCAATCAGCTCACTGAGGATGTGAAGTTCGATTTTGGTTCAATAATGGTATTATAGGAGACATACAAGTTTAGATCTGCTACTTTACCAGGTTCCAACAGAAACTTTCTATCCTTAGTTTATGAACTAGCTCACTCCCTTACCTAAACTTTTGTAACAAAAAAATTGAAAAGAGATGAGTGTGGGAGGAGAAAAAAAGCAAAATGAATTATTTGATTAACTAATCACAATAATAACAATGATTTAATTGTACATAGAAGATTTTATTTGATAATATAATTAATGAGGACTAATAATACGAATTAATTTTTATAATATTCATCTTATAAATAATAATATTTAATAAAAATAAAAATATAATTTTTTCATGAGAATTAAAATATGATTAAAAAATCGTGATTATAAATAAAAGTTGTTGGCCGTGCACGTTATAATTACCGCACTTTACGTTCAAACACATGCCTTTAGTCACAATTAAAGTAATAAAATATTGATATAGAATGAAAGATTTGTTATTCATAGAGACTATATATAAAGATTTGTTATTCATAGAGACTATATATCATAGTTAATAAAAATAAATAAATAAATAAATAATAGTGTTTTCATGGCCAAAGTTATCCATTTTCTCAAAGTAAAATATATTAACAAGCACTTTGCAAATGCTTATGGGAATTGTACATAAAGAAAAATAATGTGAGCTTAGTGGGGTAGAGATGATAACGGGAACGAGAATTTTTTAGCATTTTTTTTGTTTTTGTATATCTGTACTCATACTCATCTTTAATCACATTTTATTAAGAAATGGTATTTCAGATATCATTCTGTTTTCGTCGGGTATTAGAGATTTCTGCGGACATTTTTGTACTCACTTTAATGCTAAATTTAATTTTTTAAAAAGAATAATATATAAAGACAAAATACATATAATGTAAATTTTAATATTTTATAAAAATAATAATTATGTATATAAAAATAACATTGCATGGACGGAGATTTCCTATAGAGATACATAAAGGAATTCTCCATACGTTTGGAGAGGTTACCATTCTCGTCTTGTCCTTGGTTTTTCAATCCAGGGATCTCAGCCCCTGTTCATATACCCAGTAAAACCGGAGATTCTCTGGTCAAAACAAAGACTGAAAAAGAAATTTCCGCATATTTTGAGTTCAATTGTAATCAACAAGTAGTGAGTTGTCGACCATTCATGCATTTAATCATGTTTTTTTATTAAATATCAGTATTTGTAAAGCAAACATTATAGAAACTGAATTCACGTTATTTACATCATATCATAAATATATAATCACAAATCAAATTATCGTATAGAAAATTATGCGAAACATGAATTCAATTCATTAGCAAGTACTTGTCTTGTTGCCCTTGTTATTGCATTTGAAATAGACTTCTTTTATGGCCATTGCCACTAGTCATCCTTAGTGTTGATACACTTTGGTTTGCCCTCTTTTTAAATCGCTCTATCGATAAAACTATGTCCTAACTCTTAATTAATACTCCTTCCGTCCCTTAAAGATAGACACACTTTCTATACAGAGTGTCCCAATATATAGGGATATTTATCTTTTTAAACTTATTTATGGTAATTATATTGACATTCTTATCCTCATTTATGAACCAAATTTTTTAATAGTGGAGTCATTTCCAATAAAAACTTTTGAGGATATAATAGTAATAATACATAATTTAACTAACTTTAATTACGACAACTACTAATTTCTTAAAAACCGTAAAAATTAAACTGTGTCTATCTTTATAGAAAGGAGGGAGTAATTCATTAAAGGTATTTTTTTGGTAAACTAGTAGTTACATAATGAAAATTTAATAGAAATGAATCGGTAAATTTGGAATATGTGCGAATTTTAGGTTTAAATAAAAAATAATATACTGTGGAAAGAAAACTTTGACACGAAATGACGATAACGATGACAATCTCAATGATTTAGATATATTATATAATATAAATATAGTTAAGTAGTATTGTGGATCCTTATTGAATGTCTAGATCAGTGTTTTAAAATTCGGTTTAAAAAATAATTTGGATTGAGAATTATCATTAGATTATTGGTTTAATTGTTCGATTATAGGTCGAATTAGATAAATAATAATTGCAAAAAATATTATAATATTATAATTTAAGATAAAATAATTATTAAATATTATTAAAATTATGTTAATCGATTCAATAAATCAGATTAATGAATTTTATCAATTTTAATGCGTGTCTGATATTTAATCGGATTGCCGTATTTTCAGTCCGACTAAGTTAGTCAGTTCGAAATTTAAACACTAGTCTCGGCTCCATGTGTTGAAAACAACTTCATTCCATTTAGTTAGAAGTTACAACGGTCAATTTTTTATACGGCAGCGTGATTTGTGAGTATACGTTTATAACAAGGTATAAATGACATGAATTTAATTTTTATAATATTTATATCACAAATACTGATTTTTGATAGAAAATAGCACGGTACTATTATAATACGAGATAACATCTCTAAATTTAGTGGTGCAATAATGGAAACTAACTTAATGCTTGCACAACACACAAGAAGATAGGATGTAGATTGATTGTGGAATAATGAAATAGCCCATTTTCTTATGGATTAAAGTCCATCCATCACAATATTTCGTTTGTCTTCAAATTGGTTCGTTTTCAGAAAATTATGCACACAACCACATTAAGATTTTCAAAATTTAAAAATATCATCCGTAATTATTCTTTTTTAAAAATATCAACATGATGATTTTAGTATTGATAATGCCTTATTTGACTTTTCATTTTTTAACCCGTTATTTGAATAAGGGTAGTTTTGAACATTTTTAGATAAAGTGTAATTATAGTGGGCATTCCTACAAAATACAATGTTATAGGTGGGTAGTTACCTAATTGTCCGGTTCCTTTTCCCCCTCACTTCAACTTAGATATATGGCCATCAATTCAACCTTCAAGTTGTAAATGTATTTACTTTTTTTTATTGAAATTATATTGGAATGTGTGTTATTACTAGTAAATATTAAGTGATTTGATAACAAGATCAAGATTTTGATTCTTTGAAAATGTATATATATGTGTGTGCCTGTGTGCGTGCATACATGCGTACGTGTAGTGTAGAAGGAAGCTATAGAATTTTTCGTATATGTCGTCCTCCCGTCTTAAGTAAAACTGTAAGAACATTTGTAAGGTTGACTTGTACTCTATTCCGTATTTTGTGGTGTATAGATCAACTTATGTAGACAATATTTAAGAGACAAGTCATATTTTTTTAATCCCCATTTTTTTGTTTCACTTTTTTGAAAAAAAATATTGACAATTGATCCAAAGATCAATAGTTCAAAAAACATATTTTTATAAAAAATAAAAAAAATGGTAGGGAGAGAAAACTAGCATTAATTACTATTTGAATTTAAAAGATTTTCGAGCATTACAAATACTCTTAACAATTTATGTATAGTATACAATACATACATAATTGGGTTATTTTTATTAAAAAAAGGATTTATTTTTATTTTTATTTTATAGATAAATTATATATATATTTTTTCAATAATTTGATTGTACCTTGAGTGACCTTCAAATTACGAAACCATTTCTATAGTGGAGAATTGATAAATACTTTTGAATTATCATAACGATTAAAAAATTAGTTGTCAAGTTAGTTGTAACGATTATACCTCGGTGAACCGGACCGATTTTTAAATATTAAAAAAATTAAATAATTTAAAAATTATATAACTTTCTATATTTATATATACTTATTTATTTATTTATATTATTTTTAAATTACCACTTTCACCAATAAACCACCGATTCAACCAATGAACTAACCACCTAGTCCCTTTTCCGGTTCGATCTCTGGTCCGGTTCTGATAACACTGTAAAACACTATTTATATATTAACACAACTTATTTAAAAATATTCTCTATCAATTTGAAACGGAATAAATAAAAAAAAACTAAGCATTTTCAAAAAATTGTCAAATGAAGTTTCGGAATTTTAATTTCACATGTCCCTCAAAAGGGATTGATGTGAATGTATGCTTTGAGTGAGATAACATTAATAATGAAGTGTCAATTTTTTTTATTGCAAAAAAATTTGAATACT
>CANYCX010999209.1:0-16285 GCA_948193385.1 Breynia disticha f. nivosa | reverse complement strand
TGAATAAAAATGTTTAAATTGAGACCGATAACACTTGTGTGATTGCTATGTGTGATTTTGGTGGAATGGCTTTAGGCACCATTATTGTTTGAGGGAGAATAAGGCCGAGATGGCCGATGTCTTCCCTGCACCCCGACATGTAGAGACGCTAAGGAAAAACTTACTGAGTATTGAAAAATATACTCACCTGTCATTGCTGGATTCTGTGCAGATCGTCAGTAGCAGCTGGGATTACTTTCGGAGCGGAGCTAGGTGTGTGATACGAGGTGGACTAGGTCGGCATCCTGACACATTTTGGGACCTACACATTTTGAGTTTTGTACAGCCTCATACATGATAGTATAGGCTTCGGCATATGCATCTTTTGAAACCAAAAACCACAGCTTCTGCATACCTGATTTGACTTGTATTTGGATTTGGTTTTATGTAATGCATATGCTACTGTTTCATTTATATATATATATAGATACATTGTCTTTCTTCCTCTTTATTATTTATGTTGTTTTAACGAAAAAAAAAATGGTTGCGAAAAATCAGATTTATGGAAAAATGAACTTAGCGAAAATGGGTTTCACATTTTATGTTGGTCTTATAAGTTATTTAATTCGATTAGTCTCAAAACTAGCGACATTACTCACGTGATGCAGTGAGATGTCATATATTATAATAGTATTTAAGTTTATAAATCTATATAAATTACTTTATTTAATAGAAATCTATACGATGTCAAAAAAATAAATATTATTTTATTTTGATATGACTTATTTCGTACAACAAAAAATAATTTTATTTTATCCTTATTTTGACATAATTAATTTATCTCATGCTACAAAAAATAGTTTGATTTTATTCTTGCATTTAAAATATTTTTTATTGATAAATTTGTCACATGTCAATCATTTAAAAAGTCAAATTTTTAAGTTTTACTTCAGCTTTAGTATAATATATAAATATAGATACATTCAGATTTTTAAGTTGAAAAATATTATCTTTATTTTTAATGATGATTTTTTGAAGAATAAGAAATTATTGTGACTTATCTTTTAATTTTAGAATTTGAATTTGCATTCTAATAGATTTAGAATCTAGAATTTGAATTCTAACAAATTCAGAATTTGATAATATGATTGAATTTATCATGCGAGTTTTTAAACATTTATTTTTTTATTAATTTTTTAATTATAATTTTGTTGACTTATTTTCTGCTGGTAACAAACATTGAAAAATTAAGAAAATATTTTTTCGAAAAATGAATTCTTCTAAACAAACGGAGCCTGAAATTTTAATTGGATTGTGCTTATATGCGGTGAATCAGTAGATATTATAAAAAAAATTGTAATAAGCAGTTGGATAACAAACAATTCATCAACTACAATTCAAATTAGATTTTTAATTAAAATTAGAATTTCAATTGGATTGTGCTTTTAAATTTGAATTTGAATAACAGTGATCATGTAATTTATCCTGTACACATGTCAATTATATAATTAATCAAATATTAAAATTCTAAGAATCTACTTTATTTTTTCTAGTTTAGTTTTTCATGTACTATTCTTATTATCATCATTAATTAAAAATAAATTAATAATTAATTCATTTTTTTTATTGAATTTCAAAAAAAAAGTCATATTTTTTTTTTATAAAAAGGTCGTAAAACATGACAAGTTAACAACGATGTCGGTCATAAATTTGGGGCTACAATAAATAAATAAATAAATATTATCCGTAAATCGAAGACTTTTGGATGGTGTCAGAAAGGGACCCACTCCACATCTCTCATCTTCTTGTCTTAACAACACTTACGCCATTGTTTACGTATGCCCCTCCCACCTTCCTTCGCTGACGCCACCCTCACACTTCAACACCCCCTTCCCTCTCTCTACAATTACTTCATCTTTTCACTTCACCCACTTTTTTTTTTTAACATTTTCACACTAATAATTAGCTTAAAATATTAAATTTCACTGCTTTCTTTAACAAATAATCAAATTTGTTTTATCAATTATCAATGAAATCGATGTCCTCTTGACCAATTCAATCCACCTAGTATTAACGTGTTTTTAATTATTGAACTTGCGCTCTCTCTCTCTCTCTCGTGCCTCAAACTTTTACTGAAAGCGAAAACTGAAACTTCTTCCACTTATCATAACTGCCACGTGCTCTTTGTAATTCTATCTCACCTCTATTTCCTATCCTCTTTCCCTATTTTGTACTATTTGGGTTTGTTTTTCGGATCCCTTTTCAGGCAGTATTTGAGGTGTCTAGCTTGTTTTGATTGGTTCAATAGATCTACTTGTAGCAAGTTTTCAGGTTTTTCTTGTCTGGGTTTACTTCAATTTAGACTACTTATTGTTGGTTATAAGAAAGTTACGATCTTTGTTAGTTGTATGTAGGTTTTGTGTTAACATGTTGACTTGGTGGTCTTGGAAATTCAAGGTAGGAAGTTGCTTTACATTGAGTGCTAGGTTTGTGGAGATAGGGAAGATCAAATAGTGTTTTTGACTCCAAAAATTTCGACCTTTTCAACTCTAGAGAATTTTTTTCTGTAGTTTTCTTTGTTTGTACATCATATAGATTTGTGATTGTTGAATTTTCCTGGAAGGACCAGTTTATTTTTAGAGTGACCAACAATACGAGCCCTTTCAATTTTGTGTATTTTTAAGCCTATAATAAGTTTTCCCCCCTTCTATCTATTGTTTCTCTGTAATTTTTGATCCCCTTCTTGGAATAATTTTGCATATGTGGTTATTTACCCTCTTGGTTTTTGAAGTAGTTTTTGTGTTACCTAATAAAACAAACATGCATCTTTGGTTCAATCTCTGCAGGAGTTTGTGAAGGTTCTTGAGTTGATTAATGGCTAATTTTTCTGAGCCATCTTCATCTTTGAGCTTCACTTCATCCTCACATTTATCAAATGGCTCATTCGGTAACAATATATCCAACCCCTGCTTTGAGGCAAGGTCTAATCTTGAGGTTGTTAGTTTAAGTAAACTTAGTTCTCACTTGGAACAACTCTTGATTGACTCCACTAGTGATTATAGTGATGTTGATATTGTTGTTGAGGGTAAACCAGTTGGTGTTCATAGATGTATTTTGGCTGCTCGGAGTAAGTTTTTCAATGAGTTGTTTAAGAAAGATAAAGGGTCTTCAGAGAAAGAAGGAAAGCCAAAATATAACATGAGTGATCTATTGCCTCGTGGGCATGTTGGATATGAAGCCTTTCTGATTTTCTTGAGCTATATTTACACTGGAAAACTCAAGCAATCTCCTATGGAAGTGTCAACTTGTGTTGATAATGCTTGTGCTCACGATGCTTGTCGGCCTGCAATTATTTTTGCAGTGGAATTAATGTATGCATCATTTATTTTCCAAATACCGGAGCTGACCTCACTTTTTCAGGTTAGTATGTTGTTTCTGATGTCAAATTTTGTGTTGAGGTTTATATTTGATGGCTTATTTAGATACATGTCTGGTTTAAGTTGGTGAAGTTGAACTGGAAGTTTAGCATTGAGATCAGATGTCATTGCTGATTCTTATGAATGAATAAATTTATGAGAACGCTTGGGGTTTAATATATTTTTTCTACCTGCCAATAACCGAGACAATTTTTGTTTATTGTTTTTTTGTTTGCATTTTCAGAGACGTCTTCTTAACTTTGTCGGCAAGGCTCTTGTGGAAGATGTTATCCCAATTCTGGAGGTTGCTTTCTACTGTCAAGCAAATCATCTAGTTACTCAATGTGTTGACAGAGTAGCAAGATCAGATCTTGATTATGTCTGTGTGGAGAAAGATCTTCCCTATGAAATTGCAGAAAAAATCAAATCACTTCGCAAGCCTGTGACTGATGATGAACAGACCACAGAGCCGGAGGTTTCTTTGCGTGAAAAGAGAATTAGGAGAATACACAAAGCATTAGATTCGGATGATGTTGAACTTGTAAAACTTCTCCTAACCGAGTCTGACGTGACATTGGATGATGCCAATGCTCTTCATTATGCTGCAGCATACTGTGATCCCAAGGTTGTGCATGAGGTCCTGGGCCTTGATCTTGCTGATGTCAACCTTAAAAATTCGCGAGGCTACACCGTTCTCCATATTGCTGCAATGAGGAGAGAGCCTAAAGTAATTATGTCGTTGCTGGATAAAGGGGCATGTGTTTCAGATCTGACATTAGATGACCGGAGTGCTGCCATTATCTGCCGGAAATTGACAAGGCCAAAAGATTATCATACTAAAACAGAGAAGGGACAGGAGGCCAACAAGTTCCGGCTATGCATTGACGTCTTGGAGAGAGAAATGAGGAGAAATCCAATACCCCCGGATGCTGATGTCACTTCGCTGCCAACGGCTGATGATCTGCACATGAAGTTACTTTACCTGGAAAACAGAGGTATGTTGTGTTCTCTGGTATTGACTTGCCTGTGAATCATTACAGATTTAAAATGCTGATTAAGTTCTGTGGACGCACAGATCAGCAAATGAGAGCTGCTATCAATACTGAAATTTTGTTTGAATATCTCATATTGCAACAATATCTTTTTTGATAAGTTGCAGTATTAGGAAAATCAGCTGCATCTAGGATTCCTTATTCCCTTCAATATATTTTCATATATGGCAGTGGGCTGGAAATCAAAACAGTTAGTTAAAAAATGAAATGCAAATTTCTAGTTAAAAAATGAAATGCAAATTTCTCCTAAACTATCTCGACTGATATAATTTCACAGAAGTACAGTTTCTTGTTTGAAACCAAAGCAAATTTTTTTTTCTGCAACAAATATATGGTTCCCAACCATGATGATGGATATTGCAGTGGCATTTGCGCGTCTATTTTTCCCTGCTGAAGCGAAGCTAGCCATGGACATGGCGCATGCTGACATAACATCGAAAGGTTCTATTGTGCACTTGAGGGAGGTCGATTTGAATGAGACGCCACTAATGCAAAACAAAAGACTTCTTGCTAGGTTAGAAGAACTTCAGAAAACTGGTACGAGCATTTTGTTCTCCTACCTTTAGTACTATCTTCCATCTCCTATGAGATGGCATAATCCTTTTTGTCTGTGTTTATGATGGTAACAGTGGAAAAGGGTCGAAGATTCTTCCCAAATTGCTCAGAAATGCTGGATAAATTCATGGATGACGACCTTCCAGATTTGTTTTTGGATAAGGGCACTCCAGATGAGCAAAGATTAAAAAGGACTCGATATATGGAGCTTAAAGAGGATTTTCAAAAGGCTTTCAGCAAGGACAAGAACGAAAATCGCTCCGGCTTGTCATCATCATCATCCTCTTCTTCTCTACGTGATGGTGCTCATAACAAGATCAGGAAATTGTGATCATGTCTGTGTAATATGTTTTACAATGTAACTTTAACAGCAAGTTTAATGTTTCCGAGTATCTGTTCAAAGTTTTACGAGTGTTTCATAAGCTCGTCTGGGAGGAAAGCTATCCATAAACTCCATACCATTTTCACATGTAATTGACCTTGTAATAGATCTTACATCTTGTAGAAAACAGAATAATAGGAATTTCAGTTACTTCCAAAAGCTAGATTTTAGTTCATCTGTTGAAGTTTCAGGCTCACGAATTTGGTTCATTGGTGAAGCCTCATGAACAAAAAAAATGCTTCTCTTTTGTTTTTGATAATCTAGTGCGTGCAAAATGCAGTCGACGACGATCAGTCACCGGAGTCAGGAAAAGATTCCAGGACATTTGATGATACACAGCTGCATATATGCTTTTCTTGATTGTTTGGGAAATCACAGTCAGTTGGAACGAAAAATGTGGAGAACAGAGAATATTCGACTGTCCATTCACAAAGAAAGCAGAAATATTATATGAGGTGAAATTTCTGGAAAGCATACTGAGTCAGGTAAAGCAATGAAGAAAGAATCTTGAACAATGTAGTCATTTCGAACGACAAAGGAGGAAAACAAAATGAATAACCTCAAAATGGATGGCTTTATTCTCTTCTTTTGTTCTGGTGCAGAACAAACAGGTAAAGCTGGAATATTCTGCAGCCCCTTATTGTCTTCCATTTCGCAATGGCTTTGGCTCCGGCAAGAAGTCTTCCTTGATGTGAAGGTTTCTTTCAGGAATTCCATTCGTCTCCATTATGCGTGCCCTTTTGCTTTAAAAACACCACTCATTGAAAAGAAGATTGTGTAATAAACCTCCTGGAATATGAAGAGTCAAATCCATCATAAAAGCTGTGTCCAATATAAAAAAAAATTTCAGTGTATGGTAAGAAATGGTCTCTTGACCCATATCAAGCCAAATGGCACAGGAATTTGCTTCTATTCTTGACAACAATTTACATTCATCAACATCACAAGAAAGAATGAGACTGCACCAAGGATCCCAAAATTTAGGGGTATATACAAAGCTCTACAGACAGAAGGAGAAACGAGAACGAATGGGATGCCATGAGAAATCATAGTTGACGAACTTAAATGTGAACATGTTCTCAATCACTCTGTCATTCTCAGCATCCAGATGCCAAATGAACAAGATAGAACTGCTGATAAGTGCCATCCATATCAACTGCAATCCATGCTGCTTGAACAATGTTCCAATAAATGAGATTTCACCATGCTTTGTTGCCAATACTTGTATGATATTCCATGCAAAGACACAAACGCAACCAACTATAAATTCTCAAATCACCAAGGGAGTACCGTTTGTATTATTCAGTGATCAATTCTTCATCTTGAACAACTACACATATTGGAAACAAGAAAAAAACATGTTATGGAGAAGATGCTATGAACGATGTACACAAGACTGTAACTAATCAAGACATAAATAATTATAGAAGTAGAAGCATTCTTCACATATAGCATCAACTTGAAAAAAAAATGAAGATAAGTTTTTTAACACAGAAACAACCTTAGATTGAAGCCGACGAGTTTCTTAGTCTTTCCCACATAGCCAGACCTTCAGGGTGTATGTGAACAAAATATTTTACAAATCTAGCATCTGAACATGCAAGGATCGTACTCAAGGACAACATAGGCTTTGCTGCACCTTTATCTTTCATCCAAACATACATTTTAAATCTTTGATAAATCCTTTCTATATCGTAGCATAAATATGATGGGAATTCCGCTAATGATTCAAGTGGATAGCCTAAGAAGTTAATCAAGCAATCAATCTTCCTTTCGATAACATCTTTGGACTGGTTAAGGATCATAGGAACATGCTTAACCATGCTTGATACAACATTGCAGTCCAAACCAGCACTAACCAGGCAATCAAACCTCTCCTGTAACTGATCCCCTCTGCCTCGAAACTTCCTCAATGCCCTCATCATCTCATCCGAGTTTTCAACAAAACCCAATCTCAACAAGAACATCATGTTCTCAGATTTTCTAAGCGCAACACTCGATGCTACTTGTCCATCAATTTTGAGTTTTCTAGAAGCCAAACTGAAAAACTTTATCGGGTCTTCTCTTATAATTTTGAGTAGATGAGACTTCTTTAGATTTAGTTCAACACAGACTCTCTTAGGTTCTTTCAAAGAACATAAACACAGAAGTTGCACATATCTGGATACTATATCTGCAACCTCTTCATCATTCATTCCAATGTCAAATAAGATATCCACACCCCTCAGAAGATTGTCTGCAGACTTTTCTGACAAAATTTGTGGATTTTGCTCAAGCAATGTGTAAATTTCACTCATCTTCAGCCCCAATTTCAATAACCGACCAAACCAAACAAAATTTTTTCCCCCAGAACCTTGAAGCACTAAATCAGGCTTTGTCTTCAACAATCTAAGCATTTGCTCCTCACTATAACCCACATTCTCTAGAAAATTCATTGTGTCAAGCATTCTTTTCCAATTATACGAGTCATCAGACGACAAGTAAAGCCTTAAATAATCGTCATTGATCCTTAATCTATTTAATTTGTCAAAAACTTTCAGAAAAGCACAATCAACGTTACCAATCAAGAGAGAAGGGCAACAACAAACAAGCTTGATGACAGTACTTTGACTCAAATTCAAGCTTTCATAAGCTTGAAGTTTCGAGGCTAACAACCCAGTTTCATACCTAAATATATCTTTCGCTTCTTTATAAATCTTACCTATCTTAATCCGAGGAATTCCATAATCACATAAAACTTGAAAATTTTCAAGCAATTGAGGATCATCACTTAAGAAAATCAAATTCTGTGGAACATGTGAAGGAAGCTCTTTTGGGCTCAATCCTAAACTTTCAAAGAACGGCTCAAACTCATTGAGTGGACAATATCTAAGGAATTTATTCAACCCATTCGCAACATCTTCATCGCTATCAATATTAGATAATAAGCTTTCAAGAAAATGAGGCGAATTCTTACTTATATGCTCTGCATCAGTGAAGTTGAGGTTCCTAGTACAGTAAAAGTAATCAATGAGCACATTTTGAGCCTTGGTTCTAGCTATCCTAGAGATACGATTAGCAGAACAAGAGCTAGATAACTGACTCGGCGCAAAGTTATGGACTTTAAACTTGTGGGTAATTCTAGCACCACAAAAGCCTTCAACTTTGAGTAAAACTGAAGATAAGTTTTGCCTGGTAACGCAGTTTTCATTGACAACATGGTTATAAGCAACAAAAAGGCTATATTGAGCTAGCATATCAGATAATCTATATCTTCCAATAAGTTTGGGGCAATATCATGGCAAAAGCATGTAAATGAAAAGTAAATATCTATGCAGGCTGGCTTTCATTCTGGGTTGTGAAAAGTTGCAATCTTGAAGGCAAAAATGATCAATGAAGCTTAAAAGGGCTCAAATTGACAAGCATGTGTAGAAGGTGGGATTTTTACCTGAAAAGATTGATGAGAATTCCAAGTTAGCTTCTTTATAGCGGTAGAAGTGGAATGAATGAATTATTGACAGCTGAGTAATGAGAGGGCTATCAAAAAACTACGTTGCCAGTATCGAAGGTCTGGAATTGGCAATACAGGCAGGGATGTTTTGTTGTGGCCAGTGTTTTTGGTAAAACCCCAAGTTTAGGGTTTTAGAAACTTTTATCAAGTAAATTGCTGAAAAAAGGATAAAAAAATAACAAAATAATTTAATAAAATAATTAAAGTATTTTTTTTTGGGAAGGCTAATCAATAATTTTTTTTTGGGTTTTGAGATTTTTCTTATTCAAGTAAAACTCTAATGTAGATGAAGAATAGTTGTCAATTTTTATATGATAATATAATTTGTAAGTATATATTTATGACATAACATTAACGACACATATTTAATTTTTTTAATATTTATTCTATAAATAATGTATTTGATAAAAAATAATATGATATAATTATGATATATCTATCATGAATTTATAGTTTTAATTGAATAATTCAATTAAACAATAATGCAACTTTCTTTGGAGTGCTAAATGAATAATATTTTTGGGTTTGGGAATTTTTGTATTTAAGTAAATCGTTACGATAAAATAAAATACTGACTTGGTAAAATAAAAGATAAAATGAATAAATAAATATAATAATAGTAAATCTTTTCGTAGTAATATTTTTAGTCCGTATTAAAAGTGAATTTATTTACTTTAAAAAAAATTTGCCTAGTAATCCTCTTTCATCTTTTCTTCCTGCGTGGAGTTACGCTCTTTTGCCATGACTTACTCAGGACTACTTCTGGATTACTCACAGAAAATATCTAGCTATACAAGGGACGTCATCAAATAGTAAAAGAACTGGTACAGTAGTCACCAAGAAGGAAACTCTAGTTAAGTGTTGTCATAACGATAAGATCTTATTAAGATTTATGTTTCTCTCTCATCCCCTTATTTCAGAAAGAAAAGAGAAAATTTAGAAAGTCATAGAGAATAAAGAATTAGAAGTGTTTGAGTCTAACAATGGTCTTAGTTTATTTCTTCACACCAAAGTCTTATATAGACTTCATTACAAAGTTAAGCATACTGGAGTTGAACAAATATCCACTAGCTTGTGGTGTACAACAAAAGTAAGCAAACAACAAAAAACACAGTTTGTTGTGACTCAAAAGTAAAATGAAAAATATGTGATCTTATCTGATTACTTACAAAGTTGAAAAGAAAATACATAAAGCCGAGACAAATGGCTTAATACATACAATTCGGACCACATAATTGACCACTTAAAAAGTAAAGCACTAAAGATGTGAAATCTTATCAACAAAGATATGATTTTTGACAATGATATAGACCATGACTCACACAAACAAATAAATTAGTCTGCAACCCTTCTTCTTTTGCTCGTGGATGAGGGACTATCTTCATTGATAGTGGATTCTTTTGATTCAGCAACAGTGATTTGGAGTCTTGGAAACTTTATTTTTAACCCTCTAAAATATTGAATTTCTTTGGAAAAATTAGAATTGGACCAATCAAAATCTTCTATGAAACCAGCTTGCTGGAAAAGACGGCAATCATATCTACGTTCTTTAGTTTTTAACCTGTTAAAAATAGTTGCATAAGACTGAACAAGTCTGCCACCATAACGGTAGCAGCGAATCTCTGTAATCAAAATGGGTTGCAGGGTACCAAACTGAAAATCCTTTTGTAGGGGTGGAGGCGGAATTTTTGAATCATTTGCGAAGCACAAATGTTCCAATAAACTTTTCTTTTAATAGGGATTTGTAGATATGGTCTGAGGGATATTGCATTGTTCATAACAAATGTTATGACTATAAAATTTTCTTATAAGATCATTATGATAATCCATATGACAGATGAAAACATTAGAAAATTCAGAGATTTCAAAAAAGTTTTTGATCATGTCATTAATGTTGACTATTGCAGCCAACTATTTTCTCCAAACAGGAATGAGTTTAAACCATTCCAAGAAGGTCTATAAAAGAGAATTATTCTGGCATGGATCATTTAAATGTTGCATGATTTCTTTTGGGTTGAACTCAAAAACAACATAATGAAGGGTGATCAAACACAAAAAATAACATAGAAGGTTTTCAAAACTCCAAATTACTCTTGCTGAATCAGAAGAATCCACTACCAATGAAGATGGTCTCTCATCCAGAAGCAAAAGAAGAAGGATTGCAGGCTAGTTTGTTTGTTTGTGTGAGTCATGGTTTGTGTCATTGTCAGGAATCTTATCTTTGTTGATAAGATTTCACGTCTTTAGTGTTTTACTTTTTAAGTGGTCTATTATGTGGTCCGGATTGTATGTATTAAGTCACCTGTCTCGGCTTTATGTATTTTCTTTTCAACTTTGCAAGTGATCAGATAAAATCACATGTTTTCCATTTTACTTTTGAATCACAGTCAAATGTGTTTTTGGCTGTTTGCTTACTTTTGTTGTACACCACAAGTTAGTAGACATCTGTCCAACTCCACTATGCTTAGCTTTGTAATGAAGTCTATATAAGACTTCGGTGTGAAAAAATAAACTAAGACCAGATTTTAGACTCAAACACTTCTAGTTCTTTATTCTTTATGACTTTCTAAATTTTTTCTTTTCTTTCTGAAATCCCTGGAAGGGGATGAGAGAACAACATAAATCTTAGTACGATTCTATCGTTATGGCAGCACTTCACTAGAGTTTCCTTCTTGGTGACTACTGTACCAGTTCTTTTACTATTTGATGTCGTCTCTTGTATAGCTAGATATTTTCTGTGAGTAATCCAGAAGTAGTTCTGAGTAAGTCGTGGAAGAAGGGCGTAAGTCAACTCATGAAGAAAAGATGAAAGGGGATTACTAGGAAAATGAAAATTATTACATAAAATATTATTTTTTTAATAAAAATTATTTAATTATTTACAGAAAAACTGATATGATGTTGACAAATGTATCAAAATTAATTTATTTTGTTGATATCACTTCAGCTGAATAGCTATAATCAAACTAAAAATATCAATAAAAAATTATTATAATTATTATACATTTCATGAGTTTATTTATAAATTTGGTTATAAATATTATTAACATCATCAAACAATAATTGGACACGTGTCGTCTGCTCTGTACCCCACTCCCTTATTTTGTTCGTTTTCTTTAATCCACCGTTTATTGTTGCATCTCTCACAACTTGTTCACATTGATTGCACCTTACGGTTGTTGGTGCTTCTCATTTCCCTTGTGAATTATTGATGCTTCTTTCTTACATTTTGTTTATAAAGTTTCTATCTTTCACCACCTTTGGCTTCTGGGTTTGCCTACCTTTTTGTGACTTCTTCATTCGTCTAAAAAACCAATTTTTTGGTTTGCTCTTGATCTGGACGTGTTCTTTTGCCGGTTTGTTTGAAATGGTAACGTTTTCATTTGGGTTTTATTGGCTTCTTTTCTTGGTTTCATTTTCTTTATGTGTTCTGCTTTGTTTGATGCAATGTAGTTTATGGTGGTTTGCATTAGTGGTTGTTTGTATTGAAATCTATAAGTGAAAGTCATTAGCTTTTTATTTTAGATGGTTTTGGTGTTGATTTGGGTTGATTTCGATCTTAATGAAGGGTTAACGTATGAGAATAGTTTATTTAGTCATTATATAAAGGACTAAAGGAAATTGTGTCTTATACGTTTTACATCAAATAAATATTGAGCTTGTGTACCATTTTGGTTTTCCATTTGTCAAGATCATGTATTTTTGTTTGTGGAGTGAATGGAGTTTGTGCTGGTCTTTATGTTTTATTGACACTGCCATCTAGTAGTAGCTCTTGAAATACTGTTGCAGATTCGCAGGAGTTAAGCTGGGCTGTATAGTATTGTACCTATGATTATTTCTCATAATGTTGGCTCATTTCATGTCTGCTAATTCAAGTGGCTCAATAGTATCTTGAGCAATGCTGCTTTGCCTTACTAGAAACTTAGCAGCTTTGTGAATGCACAGCAAGCATCACTCTTCATCATCTTGCACGAATTATTTTATCTTTTTACTGTAGTGAACGAGAATTTAGGAAGATGAGATAAAACTTTCATGAATTAAAGGCTAAAGATCATTGTTTTTATTTCTTTCATGTGCTTTTGCTGTAGAAATAATGATTATGAGCTCCCGTTGCATATATTTCCATATTCTGGAATTCTTACTGTGATATTTGAGGGTAGAGATGATGCTAGGATGGCCCTGTTGTTTATTAGATGGTTTAACATTATTTTTTTTGGGTTAAAAGAGATGAATGAGCAAAATGAAGCAGAGAAATATAGTGCACAAGGTTCAACACTGAAGATATCCTATTCAAACGTATGATCTAAGGATTCATCCAAAATGGTTTTATCTAAAGAGACGGTGAATGCTTTCCACTCTTATCGGAATCAGGCTGAGGTGCTTGTTAAGAGTTACTTGTTGGCTGATCCTTTCATTCCTTACACATCCGTTCTTGGTGGCATGGTTGCTTGTAAAGTGGTATGCTGTTGCCTTCTGCATTTTATACTTTAAATTTTCTTTCCTCACTAGAACTAGAATCAACATTTTCTTTTTACTGAACTGTGCATTATATCTATGCATCGACTTACTTTTATTGATTACTAATGTCAATTTATGATGCTTCTTTCTTTAGAAGTTGTTTCAGCAGTGCTTCCCCATTTCTACTTATTTATGTGCTAATGTTTTCCTCACCGGCAGGCCTATGATCTAACTCAACTAATTAGCACTTTTTACGTCAAGGCTTATGGAGGTCTTACGAAATTTCAGCGTGTTGAGTGGAATAATAGGTGAGTGCCCTTTCCTATTTTACAACTCTCTTTTCCTGTTGTAATCACAACTGGAAGTCTTATGGGCAAGGGGCATAAATTTGGCAGAGGCACGTCGTCAATTCATGCTATATTCATCACAGCAATGTCATTATATTTTGTGCTCTGCTCGGATCTTTTTGCTGAACAACTAACTGGTCCATTTACATTAAGGAGTTCTCCACTATCGATCTTCGGTCTTGCAGTAAGTTCTCTTTTTGCACTTTTCTTTAAGATGTTTAAATATTATGTTTTCTTCTTTTGCTTACTGATCTGTACAATGACACTCGAAGAAATTGAAAGAAAAACTTTTGAAAATTTTGGTTCACATATTTGGCCCACATATCCAAATTCTTGTGGAAAACTTGAAGTTTGGTTGTGCTTCTGTAGATAAGTTAAAACACCTAATTTTCACTTAATATCTTGAATCCATTTATATATATATCATTCACTAGAATTTGTCAAATATCTTCTCAGGTTTCTGTTGGCTACTTCATTGTGGATTTAGGGATGATTTTCTGGTATTATCCAGCTTTAGGTGGAATTGAATTTGTAAGTGCTTTCCCTTCACTGAAGCCGACTGAATTTGGTCTTTGTTATATTTTTTGTGCTAATTCATTACAATGCTAATAACTTATGGACTTCAATGTTCCTCTTCGTTTCATCGTACAATTACAATTAAATTCCCATGTTATTGTGTTATTGATTATCTCCTTGTACCACATAAGTTATCTTGCCTATTTTATCTGGTGTTATCTAATTATGGATCACATTGTACTATCTTACCAATATCAAGATGTTAGCTTTCTTATGTTGCATTTTTATTTAGCTTTTACGCGCTTGGCATATGTAATTGAATCTGTGATCATTAGTCTGTGAAATAAGTCCTGCACTTGGCATGTCGAGGGAGGGGTGGATGTTTGCATTCCATCACTACCACTTTGTTAGCAAAGTTTATCGTGAACAGAAGGCAAATATGCACCTGGTCATCTTTTAACCTCTGGTGACATAAGGCAAATACGTATAAAGTAGTTAATGAGTTTTAAAAGTTATATCGTGTGATTAAAACCTTGTAAAATCGTTTTGCAGCTTGTTCATCATTCTCTTTCTGCAATTGCTGTTGGATATTCTATGTTGTCTGGAGAAGCACAGCTTTATACATACATGTGCCTCATCTCAGAGGTGACTACTCCAGAGATCAATATGAGATGGTAACTTTACGACAATTTTAATCATAACCGAGACTGAATGTCTGAAGCAATAACATGTATCTCTCCGCGCTTGCAGGTTTCTTGATATAGCCGGCATGAAGAGGTCAGCGGCTTATTTGATTAATGGTGTGATAATCTTCCTAGCTTGGTTGGTAAGATAATTTTTCTTGAATTATAATTGCTTGTCGGGTAAAGCTGTTACCTGCTGGAGATGACAATTTAGACTGAATTTTGGTCTATTGGAATAAGCTGACAGCAATATTACTTATCTTATTTAAAGATTATGGGAGTATTCTTTCTATTGTGTTTTTCTCTTTAATTATATAACATTGAAGTGAACAATGGATTGCAGATAGCTCGAGTTCTGTTGTTCATGTACATCTTTTACCATATCTACTGGCATTATGATCAGGTGATTCCTGACTTTGTTTGGTGCTCTGCTTTCTTGCCAAGTCACAACAAACATTGAGACCTTATATAGATTTAGAACTTTAAAGATGAGAAATATTTTCCCTTGATTCTGTATTGTATATGAAGTTTGGTGATTCATTGACAGGTTCTCCAATTGAAACCATTTGGCTATCTTGTGGTGATGTCGGTCCCACCGGTGCTCTTTGTGATGAACTTGACATGGTTTGCCAAGATTATCAAGGGATTGAGGAAAACTTTAGCAAAAAGACAATGATGAATAGCATACATTATTATACACACAAGCTAGGCCAAGATGCCCCAGACAATATGGGTCCATCCATGGCTTACTCTTTTTTGGTATGTTGTACAAAACGATAGAGGAGTAAACTGAAAGATAGAGGGAAGATGTATACCTGATCTGAGTCGTTGGAGATCAACTTGTACATGATTTAAGTTCCATGCATCGGTGATCGGTCAGTCACAAATGGGTGAACAAATCTTGCCTGCTGGAACAACTGAACTGAAAATGACGGCTGAGTCTGATGAGCATTGTTGTTGTGACTTCATACACAATGTTTAAAACATCATTGATCTTACTGCATGCAGTACCCCCTTAAACTTGATCACTTTCTTCCCAATATGTTCCACAAATAAATTATATATTTATAATACCAATTTTTTATGCATTTATATTTAAAACACCTTTTTTTTTCTCATTTGATTTGAGCGTGCGGCTTAGATGAATAACTTGTAATCATAAGTCTGTAAAGGTGATGCACGCATAATATGAGCATAATTCTCATATTTTATTTATATATTATGCGCGCATATTTTTTATATTCTCCTTAAAAATCACATTTTTAAGTTGCTTTTATTGAAAAATTCATTTAAGATTTAAAATGTGATTTACACGCAAAATAATTCATATCTTTATTAATTATCGGTCAATTTTTATTCGGTTTATAATTTTATACGATAATTAATATTGTTTATGATTTTGGACAG
>CANYCX010999143.1:0-17577 GCA_948193385.1 Breynia disticha f. nivosa | reverse complement strand
TCAACAAAATTTAATTTAGCATATGTACCTATATTTTTTATTTCATTTTCATGAATAAAAACAAAAAAATTAAAATGATACCTCACGTATGACTCAACCTCTTTGCAATTTATGAAGATATAATTGTGAGCGGCATGAATTTCTTCCTCGTCCAGAAATCTACTACTGCATTGACCATAAGTGCGTCCTAGATATGTGAAAATTAAGAAGTCATCTTCTACTACATGCACGTCACTGGCATGATTAGTACGTGGTACATTTGTTTATTTTGTGAAGACGTACGACTCAAAATAATATGAACAAAATAAGGAAGCTTCTTCGACTAAGTAAGCATTGCATATGGATCCTTCAACTCTAGCTTTATTCTTGACTTTTTTAAGATGTCACTGAATCTAATAAAAATATTAGATTAATAAACAAGACAATTGCTATTTCAATTACAGAAAAAAAAAATTAATGATGAAAATTTACTTTTAAATGGATACATCCAACAATATTGCACAAGTCCACACAATCTAGCTTCATAAGGCAAATGAATTGGAAGGTGTTCCATAGAATCAAAGAAGCTAGGTGGAAATATAAGCTCCAATTTGCACAATATCAATGAGATTTCTTGTTCTTATTTAGTTTCCTTTAACTTTGAACAAGTTAATTCCTTAAAGAACAAACTCAATCCTATCAGTGCCTCCCATTTTTCGATAAAAATTCACGGGATGCAATTGATAGTAACTATTGCATGAATACGTGACAATCGTGACTTTTCTTTACGAATAAATTATATTTTTTCGTAACCACACATCATTCCAAGTTTGACAATGACCCACTAAAAAGCGTAATTTTTTGACCCATTCACATATGGATTTCTTTTGCTCTTTACTTAAGCTATAGATAGTTTTAGGATAACTACCATTTCCAAGGTTTGGCTCCAATGATGGCCTTAGACAAACCATTGCTAAATCTTTTCTAGCTTTTAAATTTTCCTTTGACTTTTTATCAATACAAATAACTATATTGAAAATATTTTCAAAAATATTCTTTTCAATGTGCATGACATCGAGGTTGTGTCTGATGAGTAATGTCTTCCAATACGGTAAATCCCAAAAAATGTTATGCTTCTTCCATCCACAATTGTTGCACTTTTGCATATTGTGCATTTCATCATCAAATTCAATTATTTTGTTTAATCCTAGTTCATCAATTTGATTGAGAATGTCAAACCTAAAAAAATAGGTTGTGTTTTTGTTTTTACAATCCTTCCTTTCCTAAAACCACTTTTATCACTCCTAAATTGATGTCTTGGGGCTAAGAATTTTGTATGACAATCAAAACAACTTGTTTTTTTTCATGTTGTAAACAAATTTTATCTAAATACTCCATACAATAAGGGCATGCCAACTTGTCGAATGTGCTCCATCCTGATAACATAGAATAAGTAGTAAAGTCACTAATAGACCACAATAAAACAGAGCACAATATAAATTTTTTTTCTAGACACATTATAAGTTTCAACATCATTCTCTCATAACCAATTCAACTCAGCAATAAGTGGTTTTAAATACATATCCAACCTTTGTTTTGGATTTCTCGACGTAGAGACGATCACAATAAAGAACATATATTATTCTTTCAAACACATGGAAGGTGGCAAATTATATAAGGTTATTATTACTGGTCATGAAGAATATTGTTGGCTTGATTGTCCAAATGGTTAGAACTCATTTGTGCCTAAAACTAACCTTACATTTATGCTCTCTAAAGTACATGAAGGATGGGTACAGTTAAAATGCTTCCACGCCTCACTGTGACAACAATAGTGCACCATTCCTTCTTATTGATGTTCATTGCGTCATCTCATGTTGTTAGTAGTAACCTCTGATGCATACAACCTTTTAAAAAGTAAAACATCTTTTGAGAAGGTACAAGTTTATTCTTCCCCTGTTTATATCATGGATGCTTACAAAATTTGCAAATATGTAAATCCATATCAATTTTACAAAAAATCATACACCCTTTTACGCAACAATCTATCTTTTGTATGGGTAATCCCAAACCATCAATAATCTTCTTCATTTTATAAAAGTTATCAGGAAAAATATTTTCTCTTAATAAATTCCTTTTTGTGAGATGGAGAAAACAATCAAAACATGCATTTAGCAGATGATAGTCAGACTTAACACTTAACAATTCATCCATAGCAGACAATTGACTGAATTTATCACATCTAGACCACAATTCCTTTTCTACTAAAGTCAACATATCATACAACTTTTTACTAGATGAATTTGGCTCTTCATCACAACTACTATCATTTTTGTTGAATATTTTTTTCCCCATATATCATAAACCATTTTCTGCATCAAATTCCTTTCTTCAAATGAAGGTGCTAACAAAGAGCCCCTCAAGAATCATTATGCATCATTTTTTCACCTTGCCAAACCCATCTATAACAATTTTCAACAAAACCTCTCCTATATAAATGCTCTTTAACATTTTCTTCATTTTTAAATTTGTGATTCTTGCATTTCCCACACGAACATCGTATTTTACTACTGTTTAAAAACTCTACCTAAGACAATGCAAAGGTTAAAAACTCCTCTACTCCACAATGATATTCATCATGTAGTCGACCTAATTAAACTCTATTGTGCATCCACAAACATTTAATCTCCATCTATCATATCTAAAAATAATTTCAAAAACTAAAATATTTAATTATACAAACCAAATTAATAATTCATTAAAATTTTCATATAATATATCTCATGATAAAAAGTTATGGCAACATCAAATTACAAATAAATCACAAATAAAAAATCATTTTTTACCAAATCAACACATCTATTAATTGAAAACTACAATTTTTCTTGAAAATTTAGAATATTTCTTATTATCATAAAAAATTAAATTACATATTTCTATGAAAAGTATTGAAAATTTAAGCAAATAGAATAATTTAACAAATTAAATCATCACCATACAATTTAACAACATTAAAACATCACCATTTAATGTCCTATAATTAATAAATTAAATTTTATCTATATATACATTATTTATGAATCTAACATTCAACTCTTGTAAATTAACATAACTTATAACAATAATAATAATAATAATAATAATAATAATAATAATAATAATAATAATAATAATATGCAAAGTAATAATAATAATAATAATAATAATATGCAAAGTAATAATAATAATAATAATAATAATAATATGCAAAGTAATAATAATAATAATAATAATATGCAAAGATAATCACCATTACTCAAATTAAATAAACAATTTCAACATAACATTCACAAATTAAACATCATAAAAAATTGAATCATATTATTTAATATGAATGAATTAAAAATTATAATAAATCACAAATTTAGCATAAATATATTTACCTACAAGATGTTGATCGAGTTGGCAACTCGACTCCTTGAAGATTCGACTGGGCATGTTGCCTAGATTCAAATTCTAGTAGAGTCACTCTTATGAGTCAGAAGCTTCGTTCGTTTGAATTGAGCTCAAATTAGTTCACACAAGTAAATAATACCAAGTAGATAAGACCGAAAAAGTATAATAAATAAAATATGCTTACATTTGTATATAATTGATGAAGACAAGAAGATGAGAAATTGTCCTAAATGAAAGTTGTGAGAGCCAAATTCGTCACTTAAGAAGTCGTTGCTAATTCTGTAACTATTTTGTTAAAACAAATATCCATCGTTAATCTTGTCACTATTTTGTGACCGCTATAATTCGTCGCTAATTTCGTCTTCAAAGTTGTTACAAAAGAATATGTCATAAATGGTTCGACAACATTTTTTCGGGAATGAATGGCGACAATTATTAGGGACAAAAGTAAATTATTGATAAAATTTTCATCACAATATTTATTAGCTCCTATCACTAAAATTTTTATAGTCTCCTTTTTTCATCACTAATTCGTAACTATTTACCAATGGAACTTGGGTCATCAGTAATTTTTGTTACTAATAGCTACCATCTTGTAGTGACACTCTTCTTTGATGTTGCATGACGGCCACTTGCGGTTGCGAGTGGAAGAAGTAAGGCCATAATTGCCTTCTGATGAAGAAATGTGGCGAGTTCTGGTTTAGTTTGATTTGGTTTTGAAGCTTGGCATGATCGGTCAGTTCAAATTATTTTTTGTTCAATCATTGGTTTCATTCCGATTCAATTTTTGTCTAAATTGCAGTCAAAGTGTTGAATTGTACACACCTAGACCTGTAAGGCGCTGCCATGTCAAGCTTTTCTCCACCTAGAATCATTTGAGCCGCCGACACTATTCACGCACAACAATGTTTTTGCAACTTTTTTGTCTCACCTTCCCGACATTTTTTGATAACTAAAATTGAAAATTCAAAGTTTTTGGACATTCCAGATTCAATGGTACCATCAGAATCACGAAATTCTGACAATGTTTTTCATTTTGGACAGGGCTCACAAAATTAGTCAAATTTTTAGTTTCGAATTTCAATGAAAATTTTACAGCAACCTACGATAGTCTAATCAACACTGGCAGAAATTAGTTTAGGCATAAAAATATATTTTTAACGTCTAAATAACTTATTACTTTGATACTAATGAAGGGCATCTCATACACAGTCGCAATTAACATTAACTAATAAAGTAAATTGCGTAAATGTAAATTCTAACGTGGTTAGCACAACAAAATGAAGAAGATGTATTGAAAAATAACATCGTTGTCCGCCTATCCATTTACAACCACGAATAGTGAGAAGGAAGTTAATGAACACAACATGTCTTTGCCGTTGATTCATGACAGAAAAACACGTAGTTTTATCTATGGTTAGCTTACTAGCCGAGAGAGGAGGAGAGTGTTTTTCATTCTGTATTTTTTTCTCTGAAGAGAAAAAAGTACGATTGTTCAAAATGAATTAGGAAACTAGGATTTCCTTTAAGCTTCCTATTTATATCGATGGACAACATACACAATAAGTTTTCATGTGTAATACTCAATTACACCATAGACCTAAATACTTAACTAATATGTATTTGGTTTTGATTCCACCTAACTTGTCATAGACAGACCTACTAATTCCAACATAAGAAAATTTATGAAAAATTATTCAAAATCTAGTTTTATTTATTTATATTTTTATAAAATAAGATTTTCCAAAAAAATTAAAAAATAAATAAGAAAAAAATGTATATTGCTGATACGTATTTTCTTGTCGGGTTAATACTACAGCTCACTAGGCAAGTATACCTATCAAACAGTAATATAGTAACCAGAGTATCAAGTATCGATCCATAGGGACGTACAAGTACTAATACTGACAACCTAACCTATTATCGAGTCTAAGTAATGATTGAATGAATTAAAGCTAATAAAGTAAAAGAAAATAAAACAAGAACAAAAAATGAATTAAAATAAAGGAAGTAAAATATGCGATAGAGAATTGAATAAATTTGAACCCGAATTAAGAAGAAATCTAGATATTGACTCCTCCTAAGACTTCATATACATACAACTTGGTTATCTGAATATCATGTTTATTGTTCCACAGAAATGTCTATCGTATATCAATTTATCGCTCGATTAAATCAACTACTAAGATTAAGTTGACTAGCTAAAATATCTTTTGAACTAAAACCCCTAATCTTGCATTATCGTTTAATACATTTCTCTATTAGCTTTACACTAATACGGAAGAGTTCTACAATTCTATCTCTAGAACGACAAACAACTCTTTTTAACTTTGCAGAACTTAATTCACACGACAATTTTTCAATTAATCAATGCAAAGTCAATTTTCACATAAAGGCAAAACATTCACTATTCATAAAAAAGCTTAATCTCAATATATATCATTGAAAATAAGACAAACAACCAAGTCACAATTTATAATCCATCAAAAAGATTCATTAAATCTATAACTCGACTAAACAAGTCGCCAGAGATAACACAATACAATGTAACATTTAATAAGGACATGGAATCTCTTACAAGGACAATTAGATCTAAGATTTACAGCGGAAATCTCTTTGAGTGGCGTAGGTTTGGCTCGAATCTCTTCTCTTGCGCTAGCACCTACGGTTGTTCTTCTCCTTCTGACGGATACTGAACTCCTCTTCTGGAATTAGAAAAGACTATTTATACAAACCTTAAAAATCTACACAGTAAGTCGTGATCGGTCTAAGAAACGGGCTCGATGAACCGTTTCGTAGGCTGTTCGATCCATCTTAGCGCAAAATTCCATTTGGAATGGTTTAACACCGTTTGGTGTTTTTGTTTCTTAGTCTTCAGCGAACGATTTGTGGAACTGTTTGACTTAAGCCGTTCTAGGATGTTCGATGCTTCTGTTTCTTCCAATTGATGCCAACGGTCAATGAAACGGTTTGATGTAAACTGTTCATCAGACCGTTCGATGCTTCTGAAACTCAAACTTAAAATTGGCACACTGAACAGTTTAGCAAACGGTTTGCATAGGCAGTTTGACAAACCATTTGCATTCCATTTTTCGTGTTTTTCCCACTGTTTTGCTCCGCTTCGGCCCAAATTCCGTTATTTTGCAATTAAAGTCCCATGAATGACCTAAAAGAATAAAAGCAACGAAAATTATGCGAGAATGATGTTAAATTTGCAAATAATACTAATAAATGTCAGAGAAACTAGTACGAAATATATGTATGAAATGACATTTACCAACTAGATTTTGGAAAAATGGTTTCGAATTTGATTTCTCGTAAATTGATAGAGGATTTGTATAGAGTTATAAAATTAGGTCTTAAATTATTGTTTGTAAAGCTTGTAAACGAGTTAAATTATTAGTTAATTATAAAACAAATTCAACATATTAGTTATTAATGATGTAAATATCATTGAGAAATTTGTTTCACTTGAGTTTTAATGGTAGTAGTAGTGGGGTTATTATTATTTATTTAAAATTGATATCTTTTAAGATTTACTATACTATAAATTGAAATGACTAATATTTAAAAACTGGATAAATATGATGAAAATATAGAAAAAGCCAAACCTGAAGAAATGCAACGGAAAAGTTCGTTTTTTCTTATTTTACTCAAATTTAATATTTTTAGCATGTAACCTGCAACGCGTACAAGCTTGGAAAATGACGAAAAAGACAATAAGGGCTGTTAAAACCAATTTTGAAACTTCAATGACCCAATCGGAAAATATGGAAAATATGAGGATTGACCGCAAAGAAGTCTATTAACAAACCCTACAAGCGTACGTCTGAAGAAGGGTTGTGTAGCTTCTTACCATCGGTGTTATGATCTGGGAATCGACTTCTTTGTCCGTTATTTTACCAAATAGGACTTGGGAATTTTAGTCTCAAGCAAAAGAAAAGGTGTAAATTTAGATGGAAGGATTTGATCCTCTGAAGAAAGAGAAGGCAGAAAAGAAGTTTGGAGATGATTGTAAAGGTACATACTTTTTTTTGGTTATGGCGTAATTGTCTCATTATGTTTATGCTTTGTCCTGTTTGCTTTAGAAAGCTGCAAGTAGCTTCCTAGGATTAGTAAATAGAAGTGTTGTTGAAAGTAATTGAAGTCGTCAAGAATGATTCTTCACTGAGCGTTGTCGAACGATGGTTCAGTGTAGGGATTCTAACTTCTGTTTACTTTATTTTGAGATAATGGTTCGGTGGTATATTTGATTTGATTTAGTGTTGGTCTGTTTTATTTTATGTGAATGCAGGTTCTACTTGCCCGTGTTTCACTCTTCAATTGCATTAAAAGTGTTTTTGTATTGCTATAAAGGTGTTATTTGGTTTATGAGCTCATTCATTTCTTCCTCGGTGCAGAAGATGCTTTGTTTGATGCCTCTCAATATGCATTTTTTGGTAAACAACGTTTCGAGGAAATTGAGTTGGGGGTTTTGGAGGAGCAAGATGAGGGAACTTCTGCAGCTAGATTGGAGCAGGAAGAGTTTCTCTTTCATAGACAAGAGGTGTGTTTCTTTCCCTTTTTTTTGTAGTGCTTCCTTTGTTATCCTTAATTGTTCAGTATGATGCAAATGTGTACAATGGTTTATGTTTTGGCGTTGTAGTTTTGCTGGTCTTTCCATTGTCATGCACCTAAAACAAAAGCTCATATTTCTTTCTTAAACATTTTGAGTGATATATACTAGTGGTATGCAGTGAAAAGCTTTATTATTTTAAACTCAAATATTCTCTAATTAATTTATTTCTTGTGAAAGCTTGAGTTTTAATTTAACCTCCACTGAGGGAAATTTAGTTACAGTGTTTGACATCTGAATCTCATCTTTCTCATCCTTGTGCTTTCACTTTATGATTGAACTATTATTTTAAACTGATTATTATTCAGATTTCAAATGGATATGGATCTCTGTAAATCTCATCATCACTGGTGGTATTTGTAACCTTACTATTCTTTTGGGAAAACATATCCTTCCATGATATGTTCAAGTGGTTTAAACTAGAAATCGACAGCGAAGTTATGCATGACATTTTTAAGGATTTTTTAGTTTTGTGTAAAGAAAATTTTATGAAGGGTGCTATGAATCTGATGATTTATGCCCTAAGTTTTGTTTTCCCTTAAACTTATCTGTGTTCTTCTTTTGCTTATACCTTTCTAGATGCAAAAAGGAGTTTCTCTTTGTTAATGACTCTTTTTGTCTATTTTCTTTAAGTATCATAGACATTAATTCTCATTTTCATTAAGCAATAGCATTTTATCTCAGTTTTGGTTATCTGAATTTTCCTATTGTGGTCTAACTTTTAATGTTGTTGTTTCAGGCTGAAGTCTTGAGATCCTTATCTGATATAGATGATCTTAATAGTACATTTGCGAAGGTTAGTTTGCAGCTTGGTGAATTTGTCAATATTCATTACAATTTTTTTGTAATAATGTTTTGTGCCATCAGGTTCTCTTATCTTCAATTTATTTGTTCCTAAACTTTGAAGTCTTCTAGACATGATTTCTTTGTCTTGGAATATGCATCTGCATAAGCACAATCATTTTGCATAGGTGTTCTTTGGCACTTTGCCTTCAAATATCAAATTACATTAAATACTATTAAATTATTTCATGTTTCTAAGGAGTTGTATATGTGGATACTCTATAGCAGAAATTTTGTCACATATGCAGCTTAAGGCAAAGGGTGCATAGAGCCTACATAAGAGGCACACCTAACAATGGAAGGTGCAGAAGTAAACAATAAAAACGTAATTCTGAGAGTTTGAAAGTTGAGAGATTTCAACTTTCTGTCCCATTTCAGTTGAGCATGTTCCAAGGCTTTCCTTTTTATGTGTACAAACTACTTGTAGAAACGGGCTTACCGGTTTTCTGCTGAACTTCTATAATTCTTTGTCCTTGACGGCACTCTAGAAAGCCATTCCAATTATGTTTATTTCACATTTCTTGTAGTTAAGAAACGTTAAAATCTGCAATTGTTAATAAATGGATCAATACAATATGCGGTTTTGCTTTTCATTTGAGTAAAGTGTGGGAACAGAAATAACTGGAAGTTTACTTGTGATTCTTCTGCCTATCTTTCCTCTATCGAAGGCTACTTGATATGTTTTTTAGAATAAAATTGTCTTGACATGGTATCTGTAATCAAACACAGTACAGAGGCTGGGTAATTATGAGGGTTTGATGTAACTTGCATCATTATGGTGACTATGATTCATGCGCTGGAAGTTTATCATATTTTTCTGATCATAATATTTTAAACTTTGAATCTTTATTTTTGAATGAGATTAAACTTTGAATCTTTTTATGCAGTTGAATAAGGTTGTTAGTGGACCAAGGAATGCAGGAGTTATAGGTGATCGACGATCTATAGAAAGTAAGTTTAAAACTTAATGATTTTGTGTGTGTGTGTGTGTGCGCGTGTGTGTTTTTATGATTTTCAATGTAGGAATGATGGCTGAAAGTATAATACTCTGGTTTAACAGTATAATGTGATACTTTGATTTGTTTTGATCTTTTATGGGTTTCATGTTATGGGGTTGTCTATTATATTTGTTTGATTTGTTTTATTATGGATTTGGTTGGCGGTAGGTTTAATTGTGTTGTATGGGGTGGTGTTGTTGTCAGTTGAGGTTTGTATGGAAGAGTTGCTGGGGCAGAGTGTTAACACGAGTGGGCATTGTGATGTTAACAGGAATGTTGTATGTATCTGTATATGGTTCTTTGTGAGAATGTCGAGAGAGAACATTGACACTCGTGGATTTGGCAGAGAAATGCAGAGTGCTTCTTAAAGTAGAAAGATAGAAGTTTTGATGGAGTAGAAGAGACTAGAGAGGGTTGAGAGAAGCAATTATAAGGATGATATAGAAGGAGAGGAGGAAATTGTCATTACATTGTTTGTTAATTCGTGGAAAAATTAACCAGGCCTAAATGGAGCGGTTTTAGGTAGTGGGGACCTAATTTTAGATGGGATTTATACATAACTAACATAGCCCAAATGACATCTTTCAATTATACATTTGGTGGTTGTTACTTTGAATTTCAAATAGTATTAGTGGGTGGTATTTTTTAATAAAACATGGAAGTTAATTTTGTCAAATGATAAAATAGAAATAAAAAGTGAAATTTGCACATGTTAATCAAAAGGTTGGTATTTGTATAATTATCCCATTTTAGATCATAAGGCATCTCGGGGCCCTTAGGCAATGGCCCTTTAGTTATTGTATTTAGTTTGCCTTTATTTTGTTCTGCAAGTTCGTTTTCAATACATTATTATGGGGCACACCCTGTTTACAATTTTATGTAACTATGTTATTCTGTGATATTTTCTTTTGATTTTGTATTATGCTAATGTCCAACTAACCATAAAACATTACCTAAGTTCGGTTGCGTTTGAAAAGAATAAATGGAAAAGGCAAAAAGGAAAGAAGACAAATATAATGTTAGGTCCAAATGATTCACAACACTAGAAGAATTTGTTTGAAATACTTTCTTTGGAATTGACCCTAAAATGAAAGCATATTGGTTTTATTGGCTGAATCATTGTTAATCTTTTAAGTTGTAAACGAAACTCTTTAGATGATAGTACTTTATTTGCAGGGGATTCTTTCAGAATGCAACAAATGAATTATTTATTTAGGATATTTTTTAATTTAATTTTCGAGAATTCAATTGAATTTTTGTTTTTTAGTTGTTACATAGAGAAAATGAAAATTCAATTTATGAATGAATTCCGAAAAATTCCATTGACGAGTATATTTCATTTTGCTTGTTCATTTTAAGTAAACAGCGAGTATTTTCTTCTCTTTCAGGTTCAACTACAGTGGAAGATTTGCCTAATTGGTATGATCAGCAGCTTTTTGACTCTGATGACATCCAGGACGGAAAAAGATGGTCATCACAGCCGTATTCTCCTCCTTCTCATCTTATGGAATCAAATCATTTGTATAGAACGTCTTCTTACCCTGAGCAACGACAGCAACATCGCCCTCTCCAACACTATGCCAGTGAACCTATTATTGTGCCCAAATCTTCTTACATTTCTTATCCTCCACCTGGAGGGCGATCGCTGCAAGGTTCACCAAACCATGATATTATGCAATATCAAAATGGTAGGCCAGTGATGTCTCTGACCTCGCCTGATATTTCTCCCTACAACAATTCTCTGCTTCAGTTGACTGGTTTGCATCATGGCTCACCTCGTCTGTCGCAATCTACTTCTGGTTTATTTGGTAATAGCCGGCCAACAGTCCATTGGGATAACTATTCAGGTTTCTACCCTGGAGATTCTCAAAATCTAGATCATATGAATAATATATTGCAGCACCATCTATCTTATCCGAATGGGTTAATTCATCCACATATGGTACCACAAGTGCTTGCACAGCAACATAGGCTACACCATTCAGCGCAGCCATCATTGACACATCTTCCTGGTTTGCAGTCCCCATTGTATAGTCCTCATTTCTCGACGTCCTCTCCACTGATGAAAAAGTTTGATGCCATGCATGGTGTGGCTGATTTAAGAGACCACAGACAAAAGATGGCTCAAAAAAGTAAACAGACTTCCCGTAATTCTCAACAAGGCTCTGATACTAATTTCCAGAATATTGATAGTGCCTGGCCTCAGTTCAGATCCAAGTATATGACAGCTGATGAAATTGAGAGTATTCTGAAAATGCAGCTTGCAGCAACACACAATAATGACCCGTATGTGGATGACTATTATCACCAGGCTTGTCTTGCAAAAAACTCAGCTGGGGTTAAGCATAAACATCGTTTCTGTCCAAGGAACCTGAAGGAAACTCCAAAAGTTCGTGGGAGTTCTGAATCACATACTTCTCTGCAGGTTGATGCCATTACAAGAGTACGCAGGCCCCGTGCTCTCTATGAAGTTGATTATCCAAATGCATCTGGTGGTAGCAGTTCTGAGCAGGATGCTTCTGAGAGGTCATTAGAACAAGAACCAATGCTTGCAGCTAGAGTCACAATTGAGGATGGCATTCGCCTTCTGCTAGATGTAGATGATATTGACCGTTTTTTAGAATTCAATCAGCTACAGGATGGAGGAAGCCAGTTAAGGCGCAAGAGGCAGGTTTTGTTGGAAGGTCTTGCCGCGTCCTTGCATTTGGTTGATCCTCTTGGCAAAACAGGGGGTACAGTTGGGCTTTCCCCAAGGGATGACATTGTGTTCTTAAGGTTAGTATCTTTAGCAAAGGGGCGGAAACTCCTTTCAAAATACCTCCAGCTTCTTTTCCCTGGTAGTGATCTGATGCGAGTTGTGTGCATGGCTATTTTCCGCCATTTGAGATTTTTATTTGGGGGTCTTCCTACTGGTCCTGATGATGCTGCTGAGGTGACAAATAACCTATCAAGGGTTGTGTCATTGTGTATCAGCCATATGGATCTTGGTTCCCTCGGCGCGTGTCTGGCAGCAGTTGTTTGCTCCTCGGAACAGCCCCCTCTTCGCCCCCTCGGAAGATCAACCGGAAGCGGAGCTTCACTTATATTGTTATCTGTCATCGAGAGGGCCACAGAACTATTGAATGGTCGTCACAATGCTAGTCTGACAAATAGGGCACTATGGAAGGCCTCCTTCAACGAGTTCTTTGGACTTCTTATAAAGTATTGCATAAATAAATACAACAGTATCATGCAGTCCTCCTTACCTGACGAAACCGAAGCTATAAAGAGAGAATTGCCCATGGAGCTTTTGCAAGCCAGCATTCCTCACACAAATGACTACCAGAAGAAGCTATATGACCTACTTCAACGTTCCTTGAATGGTAAAGATGGTCTTGGTGGTCACATCAATGCAGAGATGGTGTCAAGTTGATAAGAAAAAGTACTAAAAGATGTACATTTGTCAGTACTTTATTTAACTCCAGTGCTCTAGCCTTGGATAGATAAGCAAACGCAGTAAACAAGGCAAGGATAGAGGAAGTAATCTGTAACAAGAATTGGCAGTTCGATCTGATTAAAGTTTTTTAGTCCACATGTAGCTCTGGCAATGTCGTTTTAACGGCCTTGCCATGTATAATACTCGACTTTTCTTCTTCATTTTCCCATTTGGCTCCTGTCCTTTTTGGAGCCTATGAATATACTACTCTTGTTTAGATGTGAAATTGGAAGGTTTAGTCTGTACAGAGATCGCTCAGGAAAATCTCCCAATCTGTGGAAGTTTATATGTCCAGAAGGATCGAATATTATTGCTTTATGTGGCATGCCATTGTTGTATGGTACAGTGCCATTGTCGTATTACCAGTTCGTTTCATATAATTGAATGAAGATAATGTAACAGGGGATTCAGTTTCACCTGTCAAATCTCATCTCATGGTAATGAATGAATGCTAATGTGACTAAAAGGGTTTATTTTTATCACATGGCATCACCTGCGTTAAAGGTATTGTAATAAAAATCAGATAAAACTAGCCGATCGAATTGGTGGACTGATCATTGATGTAGTTAGTTACATGGTAGTGGAGAATACCCATTTTCTTTATTATTTTCAACTTTATCGATACTCAACAACACGAAAGAAAATGTCAAGAGTTCAAATTTCCTAAATATTGAATAATGCCCCATTTTATTAACTATTACAGTAAAAATTGAGTGAGTTTACGAAGGATGCAGTCCACTCCAGCTAAGCCATTTTGTGATTCTTGATGCCCAAATTCTGCTCCTTTATATACTCCCTGTATCGGGAGAGCGACATTTGACTTAAAAAAAAATTTCCAAAAATCATTAATTCCATTATCTTGTTATATAGCTCAGTTTGTCAAAAACACTCCTGAAGATAGTGTAAAGAGGGCTAAGCAGCTCCTCAAGCGCACTTTTAACAACATGACTGCATGTTCAAAAAGAGAGCAAAGATTACAATAGTCACCAACCATGGAGTCACTTTCCTGTCAACAATGCAAAGATCATTTTTGTTGCGTCCTATAACTAGGTGTCAAACTAATGGTCAAGTGTACCCAATCAAATAATAAAGAGAAGTAAAACTCTACCCAAATATCAATCCTAAGGAAATTAGCTAAGCTAAGCACGTTCTCATTATTTATTAAGAGTCTGGTTAAATTAATAGTTGATTTTCAATTAGACCTAAACTACCTGAATTTAAAAGCAACTAATCTAAAAAGCGAGTAAATAAAGTGCAATTAAACAAAATAAAGCAACGAAAACTGAAAATGTGTAATCGAAAGAAAATTAAAATGGAAGCAATTAACCAAACATTAACTAAAGCATCAAAGGTAAATTAAAATTCCAATTTCACTAATTAAAAGCATAAAAACAAAATTCAAACATGAATTTAGTTGTAACGCTCTGAAAATAGTAGAATTTAATAATATGAGAAATCCGATTAAATCGGAAGTAAATCGAAACTAAAAGGACTGAATTACAAAAATGTAGAGATGAGCACGTTTGGAAATGGTTGGCACGAGAGAGTAGCACAAGTCGTGCTTGATTTTGCTTGGACCGTGCCATGAATGAGGGTCACGATCTGAGGTACGACCTGTGCCAATGGTCGTGACATTTAGCAACAAAAACGCTGTGTTCGACTTAAACCTTCTCTTATAGAAACTCACAGAAACTGGTAGAACAAACATAGAAACCCTAGAGGATGATTGGAGGCCGAATCTTAGCTTAAGATTGGAGGATTTTTACGGAAAAAGACCATGTGAAAGGTAAATTCCTATTCTTTATGTGTTTGAGTATAGTTCTGCAGTATTGTGGGTGAAAGAAGAGTTACGATTTTGGGGTTTGGGATGAAAAATGATGGATTGGATGTTAAAACCAGTAAAGTTAGTGTTATAGAGTTAGTAGAGATATATGTATGATTTAGTAAAGCTAAATCAGGAATTGTGAATTTAGAATGAGAGATTAGAGATTGTGGTTATGAGGGGTTATCCAATTAAGAGTGATGTGGCTTAAATACATATATTGGATGATTGGTTAATATAATTGTATGGAAAATATGTGATAGGAGATTTATTTCGGAGCTCGGATCGGATCTTGGCTCCTCACAGGTAAGTGTTTTACACTTACCATTGTAGGTCTTGCATCTGTATGGTTAATCTTACTTGATTAATGTACGTAAAATACTAATAATAAACAAAGTACTTATGCATTAGCTACCTTCGTAAGTGTGTTAGAAGCACTTACTGAGTAATTAAATTACTCACGTGTTTGTTTGATTGTGTTGTGTGCAGGGTTAGGAGGATTTCCACGAGGAGGATTTGAGCACGTATTTAGCAAACATTGATTGTTTTGTAAAAGAGTTTTAAAAAAAGTCAATTGGTTTGAATTTTGGTATTAGAATTTCATTGTCTATGAATTTATATTTGATAATTTGTTGACTCTTTTAATATAAACATATAATTATCCATGTTTTTTATAATAATTGAAAAATAACAAAAATAATTTTGAACGTCACATTAGTACTCAAAATCAAAACCCCAAACTCTATGACTAATCAAATCACCATCAAAGGCAACAAAACATAAAGAAATACTCATCAAAACAAAAACCCAATGCTAGATACATAAAAAACAACAAGTAAATTCAGAATCTAAATGAAACAATGCATAAATTGTAAAGAAAGCGAGGAAATGAGAAGAATTTTAATCCAAATCTCTCCTAGCATCATCTAATCGAGCATCAAATATAAAACCTGCAAACATCAAACGAAACTTAGAAATTGAAACTAAATGCAAATCAAAGCAACGAAACAAAGAGGAATTGCAAAAACATAAAACAAAGCATGAACTGATTGATCTAAACTAAAGAAAACTGAGCTAATCCATCCTCTATTCTACCTTATTTCCCCTTTTCTAAGTCTTTCTATCCTAATATAGCCTCATATCTTGAAGCCCTAAAAAGAAACCTCTTTATATGAAACGTTCTATTCTAATCCTCGACACGAGCATGTCGATTGTGTTTTCATTAAGTGGAACGGTGCCCGCACATCCATCACACACCTAGTGTTGAAATCACCATAGATCTCTCAGCACAGTTCCCGTGTTGGTGAACACGGGCTCCGTGCTATGTATAAATGTTCAGCACACTAGGTGTACTCTCACAAACTAAGTCATTTGTGCAAATCTCGGCATAAATTCAGTCCAACGCGGGTTATGTGGATCAACACACAGGGCGTGTTGACATTGTTCATGCCCAATTCTCTCCTTAATACCTGCAATTCTTCCCATAAATTCGTCTCACACAATAATCTCTATAAATTATCGACTCAATAATCAATTTCATGTGAAAACGGTCGAAAATTTATAAAGATACAATCTATTTCGTGCGAAAGTATCACATTCAAATTATATAAGATTTCTCTATTAAATGCAATTTTAAATGCGATTTTAAGGAAATTTTGCTAAGATGAGCGCGTAATATATAAGGTGTCAAAATATCCACACATTACGCACACACTAAAATCCCCCACACTTGAATCTTTGCTCATCCCGAGCAAAGTAGGGATTAGGATCAATCTACTAATAATCCAACAACCAAACACACATAATCAATCTCAATCAAATATAGTTAAACCACAATTAATACAGTTATTCACAAAATAAACAATCCAAATACCAATCGCAAATTCCAAATGAATGACTCAAAGAGTAGATATTTAGACTATTCTAATGACATCTATAGACTAAATAGAATTTGACATAAGTTTGCTTTTATTACTCTATTTATTTAACCTATAACCTCTTATTTGATTTCTTTTTCTTTTCTTTTTTGTTTTGTCTTTTTTGTCTTCTCTTTTTATTTTCTTCTTTTATTTCTTTTGTTTTTTTTATTTCATTTCCAAGTCCTTATTCTCTAGGAGCCTTTTCTAGAGAAAACGCAAAATTAAATGCTTGCATTAAGCAAATGATTCTGGCCATTTGTAAATATCTCCTAATTCTAAAAGCCAGTGCATGCTCATATTCATAAAATAGATGAACAGTTCCTTGGAATAATCAAAAAATAAAGTCAGGCTGTAACGCCCTCCATTTTTAAGAATTTTTATGAAATTATAAATTATTTCGGTAGATATGCGAATAAAATTTTCGCGAATTATAATTAATTATAAAATGGTGGGAGAGTGTATAAGGAAGTAAGATTTAAAACCGAGTGAAG